>LPNX010687601.1:0-170753 GCA_001517045.1 Pseudotsuga menziesii
GCTCAGATATTTTCCAGAGAAGAAACATTCAGGTGGAATGCTATTCAGGAAATTCATTTGGGGAAAAAGGGAAAATAGTAAGGAAGTTGTTCTGAGAGGATTGCTGCAATAACTTGGTTTATTACAGCTTGTTAGCTAGGAGAACTTACTGATAAGTTCTGGATTAATACTGAGTTTGAGGACTATTATTTGACTATTGCTGCACCTAGTTCCAGCCAGGGAGACCAGAGCAAGCTCGGGGGTCCCGAGGAGTCGCTGTTTGAGCGCTCTCCAAGAATTGGTAGGGAGGAACGGCCTCCCATTATTGTTGTTGTCCCAAGATCAAGCAGGTTCTGTCACTTAACTGTCTTTGTTTAAATACTGTGAATGGTTGAATGTTATGTTTGTAGTTTATAAAATAAGAGTTAACTGGTTTAGTGATGTAAATGTTTTAGTTATTTAGTAATGAAATCTTTTGATGAAAGATAAGGACCCACTGTGTTTTTCCACATCTGGGTTTTACCAGACCGTACTCCAGCACAGGGGTAAATTTAAATAAGAATAGCATGATGAGATTTCAGAGTAGTAGTTTCTTTATCTAATTTTCAGAAAAGATATTTCATTGACAGTTGTATGAGTTTCTTAGTTAAAAACTACTTCCTTGAACTGTATTTTGCTTTCAGTAATTTTATATTGTAAAGAATAAATAGGAGAGTAGATTTTAGACTAGATTTATTACTGTTTCACCATACAGTTCTTTCTTCCAGATTAGAATAATTTCATTACTATATGTCTAATAATAAACTGAAAGTAGGAATAGTTATATACTGATTAGATACTACTGTCAAATCAATCTAACCAATCTGGTCTAGATTTTCTGAATGTTTTGTGATGTATTTCATTTCATTATCTTTCCTTCTTTTTATTGGGACTGAGCTCGAACAAGTTTCCAGAGCTGTTAATCTTTTTATTTAGAATATGAACAAAGGTTAATATTTGTGCTTATAAGAGAAACTCTGAATAGAGTTAATTAAATTCTGGATATATATATGAATAAACATCATAACTAAGAAAACAATTTAATTACAAAAGAACATAGATAGTATAAGTATAAATTACATAAGAGTTAATTAACAAGTACTAATTTCGATATACTTATAAAAATAAACTAAGGATATTAATATAGAGTCTATAGTAATCACAGAGAGATAATATAGTTATTATAATAGTAATTTATTTATGCAATACAAGAATATTATTACTATTAACATAAGTAGTATTCATATTACTGTAAGTATATCTTAGAACTATTTATACTGTCTGAGCTACAAGTACAGGTATACTGACAGTACTTAAATTTATTATAACAAGAAAGACATATAAAAACCCTATATTATTAAAAGGGTATAAAAAATATATCAATAATTACAAATTCTTATTTATAAGAAAGGCAAATTATAAACAGGAATAGAAACCCTAATAATAATACTTTTTAACAGTAAACAAATCAAATGCATTTTTGTACAGGAAGTAAACAACAGAAGTACAGGATGCTCTTTTATCGAGCTTAATTACATACTAAAAAAATATAACTAGTAACCCTAATATTGCAGAAGCACTTTTCAACTTGGCAGTAATTTAAAAGAAAAAGAACAGAGTTATTTTCTTCACTGTCAAATAGGGTTAAATCCTATAAAACCCAATTTATACAAGTAAAACAACAAATGGTGGAATTAACAGTATTTACTCACAGTCGTGGTTTTAAAATTTAAACATAAGTAAGCATTCGAAACTTCAATAATATAAGCAAGGAGGAATGCATAAAAGGATTACAGTAATTAATACTTGTATAATAAATTAGGGTAAAAACCCTATCATTCCGAATATACAAAAACAATGACTATAAAACCCAGTGCTGTAATATTAACCCACGGCCGTACTGAGAATTTTACACAGAAAGGCTTACAGCTTGTTCTTTTAATATAAACACAGTAATATTTACAAAATAAAAATTTACACTCACAGTCGAAGCCGGAGAGCCCTGCAATAGAGCTAGGGTCTTAACCAAACGGTGTTAAACAACGAATAAGCAACTAAAAGCTAGGAGGGTCTAACAGGCCGCAACGACCAATCCCTCATTACCCCATAAGGGTTTACACAAGGTGGATGAGCCATGGAGAAACCAGGGCTTACCGTGGCCCCTTATCGCCGCAAACCATACTCATTGTGCAGACACAGAAGAGAAGCAGATTGTATCTGCAAAACAAACGTACATCCGACTGTTAAAATTACATTAAAAGCAAAGAGATGTATTTACAAGAATTTAGCAATATCATTAAAAGGAAACGAATTATTTTTCTTTTACCTTAGCAGTGGAAAGTCACAAACAATAACGCAGCGACCAGCAACCAGCATGAGCAAAGAGTCTTCCATTCAATGGTAAGGAAGCGGCGTTACAACACTTTCGAAACATTGACAGCAGGAAACCCTCGAGTCACATAATACTGAAGGAGTAGATAAACCCTAAAGCTGAGCTGTTACCCTTCCAACAACGCAAAGTAATGGTGGAGCTCAAACCATAACACTTCGAAAGGAGGAACCACTCTCGTTGGATAGACTGAAGGAGAATGGTAAGGACTGACACAGTCAAGGGCTCGAGTTTAAACAATGGAGGCAACGAGAAAGAAAACAAGAGAACGAGTAATGCATGATGAGCAAAAGAACCTGAGACGGCCTCCACATTGGTGCAATGGGGAAAGTTAACCAGGGAGGAGGAGCCATAGACAGTCGCAGCCTACACAGGTGACATAGTGGCCGGTTTTCTCTCATAGAACGATGGACCAGAGCTCGAAGGCGAGGGAGGATAATGAGATAGGTCTTGGGAAAGACTCTTTTAAAACCTGCAATACACGGCCCAAACAAAGCCACGTCGCCATGCAAATAATTTTCCATGGTGGGTTTGTTTTCCATAGTTTCGTTGAGCTAATCATGAGGATCCAGTGTTGAAAATCTTCGGCTGTCTCCAAGGTTAAACCATAGACCCGACCGAGTCAACCTATTATTGGAACATTATAACAAGTGTTAGGTTAATATGTAAACCTTGTCAGGGAAACTTACCACCGATGCATGGTTTAACAAATCGGTTACATACGTTATATTATATTGTCACCCATGCGATGAAATCATATGATAACACTAGGTTTATCGTGGGTACAGCCAACTATATGGCAATGAACCTTGTAATATGATATTTTTATTTAATAAACTTTGGAGTTAAGGAGCATTATATCTAGAGTGGTAAATGCAATAACAACCTCTTATATACAAACTTGAAATGTCTAAGGTAAAGACTTCAAGAGTTATCTTTAGAGTGAGTCTATAAACTTAAAAATGCCATGGACTTGATTATGACCTGTTCATCCAGGTGAATGACTACTTTGTCATTTGACACTTTACAGTCTTAATAGAATAAGTTTGTAACATGATTATAGGAGGGAGGTTTAATACATATGGTAAGTAAGAATATTATTTTTAGTATTCTACCAACACTTATATTATATTTATAGAGTATACTAATGGTTGACTTTAAAGAGGTTATAGATTCAACCATAGTAACTATGGTGTTATAATGTTAACTGTTATGGTCCTGCCATATTCATCCAAGTTTGAATGCTTACAAGAGGGAATAGCAACTAAATATTTTGATGAATGCATAAGTGTCCTGAACTGAGAATTTATCACATACGGAGGTGAAGCCATTTAAGAGAAAGTTTATCAACGTAATGGTTAGACCTTGAAACTTATATGTTGTACATTCTTTTAATGGTTAGAATGATAACTATCTTACAGAAGGTTATCCATCAGACCTAAGATAAGCTTAGTATGTGTTAAATTAGTGGTAATGTAAATAATACCTGGTGCATCAGCATGAGTATATCCCTATCAGTGGATAGTTTGAATTTAGAAGCAGTAAATTGTACACCCCTTATTCATACACTTTATGAAGTAAGAGTATTTGTGTTTTCTTAAACATAAACTTTTGAATTTTTTGGTTTTCTACTTGTAGACAATCTTATTTAAAGATATTTTGACACTGACGACTTTGATAGATATCAGACAGATCAGTAATCTTAAGAACTATAATTCTACCTCTACTAGAATGAAGAACATATAATGGATTTTACCTCAGCAAGCATAGATATGTGCTTAGCCTTTAATGTCTTACTGAACTTTGATTTGCAAAAAAACTTGTACATAAGACTTTAGAATTTTTTTTTACTTGCAGCAGCCAATCTTCTTACCTGTGATCTGTAAGGATAGAGAAACTTTCTGCATTAGCTCGAAAGCTAAGTAAGCCCAGTTTTTCATGACAGCCCCACCTTATGTTCGCAAATAGAAACAAGTCAGTAAACTGAAAAGATTGGTTCTATCAATCTGTGCAAATAACATATGAATTCTAATAATAAGCTAATAACCTTTAACTAATTAAATGATTAGTTAACTGCTTTTATGTTAATATTATGTAATTTAAAAAATTTAATTTTTTTCGGAAAATTTGGGGTTTTGAGATGATGGGTCTAATAATATAGGAAAATATGAGATGTTAGTGCTTGGTTTAAGAGTTGCAAAGAACATGAACATTCAAGAGTTGGTTGTCTTCGGTGATTATGAATTAATCATTCAACAAATCAGGAATGTCTACTAAACTAAGCAATATAAATTGAAGGTCTATCGAAATGAGTTATGAGGACTAATTGAGAAGTTTTTATTAGCCTTTAATATTTTTTTCATTGCTAGGAATTTTAATAAGAAATCATATTCCATACCCTTGGAAGCAAGCAGTTTAAGGACCCTATTGAACTTCGGCTCAAATATGCAGTTGAAATTAGACATAGACCTCTGGTTCCCAATAATGTCAAACTTTGGTAAGTATTCAATTATTATCAGGAAATTGAGAGGTTTTTGGAAACTGTAAATGAATTTTTTTGGTTCTCAAATTGATGAAGACAATGATGTGGAGGAGGGAAGAGGAACACATTTACTAAATACAATTGTTGACCATGACATTATTGAACTTAAAGGTAATTTTCTTCCTAAAGGCTTAGTTCCATTGAAAGGATTTTCAGTAATAATGATGTGATACAAAATCCTTTAGTTCAATCCTTTGAAAAAAATGTGATTAGATGCAATATTGGAAGTGAGTCTGACCCTAAGATGGTGAAGTTGTCAAATTACTTGAGAGACAAACAAAGGAAAAGGTATGTTGACTTAATGAAAGAATCCGTTGATGTCTTTGCATGGTCTTGTGAGGACCTCAAAACTTATGATACTGGCATTGTTCAACATAAATTACCTTTGAATCTCGGTACAAAACAATTTAGGAAGAAATTAAGGCAAGTGATTCTAGTACTGCTTCATGTCATTGAGAAGGAGGTGAACAAGTTAAAGGATACCAAATTTTATGTACCTCTAAGGTTCTCAACTTGGGTTACAAATCTTGTTCCAGTTAGAAATAATAATGGTGAAATCAAGCTCTTCGTTGACTTAATAAATTTGAACAGGTTTTCACTAAAGGATAAATATCTTTTTCCTAAAATGGATCTGATTCTACAGAAGGTGGTTGGTGCCTAGATAATTTCCATGATCGATGGATTTTATGGTTACAATCATATTTCTATTCATGAAGATTATAAATAAAATACAACCTTCATCACTACTTGGGGAACATTTATGTACAATAAGAATCCCTTTGGATTAATGAATAGTGGAGCAATGTTCCAAAGAGCTATGGAAATGGATTTCATTGGTGAGAAAGACAAACTTATTGTGATATACGCCGATGACATAATTGTGTTTTCTAAGTCAGATGAAGAAAACTTGAATCATCTCAAAGAGACATTTTTTAAGTGTAGAAGGTATAGTTTATCTCTTAACCCAAAGAATTCACATTTTGTAATGCAAGAAGGAAATCTCCTTGAACAAATTGTTTCTCAAGGGGGAATTAAGATTGATCCAGAGAAGGTAGTACCTATACCGAAAATTGATATTCCTAAGAATACGTAGGGAATTCAATCATTCTTAGGGAAAACCAACTTCCTAAGGATATGTGTTCCTAACTTTGTTAAAATTATCAAGCATATTACAAATATGTTAAGGAATAATTATGAATTCAAATGGACTAATGAAGCTAGAATTTCTTTTGAAAATAACAAACATAATTTGACACAATATCCTATTCTTATCAGTCAATATTATTCTAAGGACTTCTTGACTTTTTATTTCGCTTCGGAGGATACCATTGTTTCTATCTTATTGCAGAGAAATGATTAGGGGTATGAACAACCTATTGCTTTATTTAGAAAATCTCTAAGGGATGTAGAATTGAAGTATGGCATCATAGAGAAGTAGGCCTATGCTTTGGTGAAGGCCTTGAAATCCTTTAGGATTTATTCTCTATAGTCAAAGGTAATTTCCTATGTTCCTTGTGGTGTTGTAAAATATATTTTGATTTTTTCTGATAGCAAAGGAAAGAGAGGTAAGTGGATTGATAAACTCCTTTAATATGATTTGGATATCAAGCGAACATAATTCATTAAAGGTTAGGGTTTAAAAGGGTTGCTTGTTGATTCAAATTACAAAGCACTTGGATTGAATCTTATTTTGAATCAATACGATGTAGAGGAAACACAAAGTGAGGATGAAAATTTGCAAGTTATGGAAATATATTTATCGTCATCCTGGTACAAAGATATCGTGTATTTTTTGCTGAAATTTAAATTCCCTCCATATTTTGATAAATCTAAATCTAGATTCTTAACATTAATAGATGCGAAGTATTGCATTGTGAATCAGTACTTGTTTTGGAAATGCCTTGTTGGTGTGTGTGGTGGGCATCGTTATTGGAAGGAAACAACTTTCAATATTTTAAGAGCAAGGTATTATTGGCTTACTTTATTTTGTAATGTTTTTTCTAGGGTCAATGCTTGTGAACAGTGTCATCTTTTCGCCGAAAAGAAAAAGTTGTAGTCTTTACCTTTGAAACATGTAATTACCAATGGTCTTTATAAAAAATGGGGTTTATATTTTATAGGGGAGATACATCCACTTTTCAGTGGGAAACGCAGGTGGATTCTCATGGCTACATATTATTTTGGAAAAAGGATTAAAGCAATTCCAACAAGAAATGCAACTGATAAAGTCATCATGAATTTCTTGGAGGATAATATTCTTTCCATTTTTTGTTGTCCCAACAATATTACTACTGATAACACTATTGATTTCATGTATGTTGCTATGGTTGAATTTTGTGAGAAGTATAATATCAATCTTAGGCATTCCATGCCCTATTATCTGCAGGGTAATGGCTTGGCATAATCATCCAATAAAAGTTTGATCAAGATTGTTAAGAAGTTGTTATCTAGAAATATAATGGCATGGGACTCAAAGTTGACATATGTGTTATGGGATGATAGGATTAGTACAAAGGAATCTCTTGGTACTTATCATTTTCAATTATTTTATGGGATAGATGTAGTGTTTCCATTTCAAATCAGTCTTCTAGTGATGAAATTTTTGCAGGATACAGTATAAGATCCAAATGATATTCAGAGAAGGATTTATCACTTGGTTAAAATTCAACAAACTAGAGATCAATTAAGTGAAAATGAACAGGTTTACTACAACAAAGTTGTTAATATTTAAATGGTTATACAATATCTAAGAACATTTAGCATCATAAAATCATAACCATATACAAAAGGATCATTGAAAGAAAGACAAGCACAGCCACTCAAAAAAACACAAAGATTTATCCTGGGAAACCCTCATTGGGGAGAAAACCCAGCAAAACTTCCTCGATATAGAATTCAACCAAGTACAGTGTGATACCCAAAGAATTAGACTTATAAGACCCCAAGAATAATATTGAACTGATTCCTCTCTCCCAAATGGACTGCTCCTTCTCTCTCTAGCGCAACTACTTGAGTGTTATGCTTGTCCAAATGAGGGAGGCACCTCTCCTATTTATATCAATCAGCTGATAGGCCTAATAACCCAACTGGGCAGACTTCTCCTTGCTTCCATATCTGACTTGCCTTGGAAGACTCAAAAATACTTTTTAATAATACTTTTGTGGGTGACCTGAATTACAACGGAGGTTTTACCTCAAGACTTTACATGAACAATTACATTAATGACATCCCTAATGGGAGGAACAACATCTCTGAAAGGGGTAATAACAATAATAATACAAAATAGAATATCTTACGCAATTACATTTCTTTGACAAAAGTTAAGGATTCATTTGACAAGAAAACCAAAAAGAATAGTTTTTCACTAGGCGATTTGGTCTTGAGGTGGGATGCCAAGAGACTAGAGAACATAAGTCCAAACATGATAAATATGATCATCTTTGGTTCATACCATTTCGAGTTTTAAAATCTTTGAACAACAATACCTTATTTTTGTATAATATTTAAGGTTATGATGTTGTTGGAGGTTTACTTAATGGGAATTTCCTTGAGCATTATTTTGTTTACTAAAGTCGTTTATGGCTTAAAATCAATGTAAATCGCAGTGAGTTTTCAATTAGTTGGTTGAATAAGACTCCATTAACCCAATTGAAATACTTTATACAGGATTTCATATTGGTGTTTGGTGTGTTTTAGTATTTATTTCAGTTTTAGATTTCCATATTTTTTGTTTGAATAATTCTAGCAGGAATAAAGCGAAGTTGTATAGAAGAGGTTTCAGAGAAGTTTGACAGGAAAGGAAGGGAACTAGTCTGCAGGTTCTTGATACTTCACAATGAGGACATCATCCCCAGATGGATCCAGTGTTAGTAATCAAATATGCTACCTTAACATTCATATTCCTCAAAGCCTAAAATTCCTTGGTAGCCTTCTCCAAATCCTTATCCATTTACCAATTCGTTTTTACACTTTGCCTGTTTTGATAAATGTGTGACATTTTTACTTTGCTTGAAGTTTTTTCTGTCTCAATTGGTTTCTACTTATTGGGATTTTGAGGACAAAATTCTAACATGTTGTATTTTGAAGAGTCTCACTCTTTACAAGATTTTGAGATTCAATAAACATTATATGTTGTTTATCATAGAGGGTTCAAATTATGTGATGATATGAATCACCTTATTAGAAATGTTTGGTTCTACAAAATTTCTGGACCATCAAATTTGTTGATTTAGCAATGCAAAATTCTTGTGCTACCAAATTTCCAGCACTGCCAAATTTCAAATCTTGGTGCTTTTGAATCTGTTAGAGAAATCATTTGCAGAACTGACTTCTCGTCAAAAAATTGTTTCAAGGCCAATGAAGGATTTATGCAAATATGAAAATTGAAAAATGCGACCAGTGGATCATCATTAGATTGTTTGATAAGATGTAGTTACTATCCAATTTATTAAGATGGATTTTTCTTATGCATTACACCTATGATTTCTAATGATTACACATTTTATTCCAAAATTGAATCTTTGGTCATGCATTTCTCTACTTTTGAATCATTTGTGTTCATGTTATGTTCAAAGAATCCTTGTTGCATTGCCCAAGGTTTAAGGTAGCAATTATACAGTTCTATTACACAAATATGTATCCACGCAAGAGCGACCATGTGATCTTCTACGAACCTAAGGGAGCATAACTCCTTGAATATTATTCATAACATGAGAACAAATTTAAATAGGTTCGTTGGTTCCATTTTTATGAAATTTTGTAGGGACACTGTTTGTGCCATAAATTGTTTCCAGGCCACAAAGAAACAAGCCAACACAATCTCAAATATTCAATCAAAGAAAACTAGGTTTTAGGATTTTTTGAAAAGTTTTTCTGGTTATAAAGTTTGATGACTAAAGGGAATACATTCATGATCCAAGTAGGAACTAAATCATAAATAAATGAGAATAGAGATGCATAATATAATCAGCATGTACCAATCAGACTATAATCTTAAAGTTCATTCACAACTGACAAGCATTACAAGCAAAGAAACCATAAACCAGCAATGAATTTATCAGTCAAGTAGCTAAACAAGCTAAAAATGAAGCTAAAACACAGACTAAAGGGTGATATAGATCATATTTTTTATAATTATGTTCAACAAATACACATGAGAGTTTTAGTACTTAGCTCATAAACAAGTCAAAGACCTCCTTAAGCCAGCCAAAAATCGAACCCTTTGTTCCCTTTCTCCTCTTCCTAACTACTGTTTTTTCAAAAAAAATTAGTTAGGGTTTAAACCCTAACTATTTATTGGCCTACTCATCGATGGGATAATTACAATTTACAAAATAAAGTATTTCTTAAAAATATAACAAGTAACTGCCTAACTAAAGTATTTCTCAAAAAACATAACAAGTAACTGCTAAACTATCAATACTCAAAGGTCTTTGGCAGCTTCTGCTAATAAGGCTATTCCATCCAAAGCCTGGGCCTTCTTCCTAGCTCTTTTCTACTCAGCTTCCATATCTTCTAACCTTCTTGTAAGTTCTTCATTCTGCTGCTGTAAACCTCTGATAGTCTGCTTCAGTTCTGCACATTGTAAATCTGTGTTTCTCTTCCTTTTAAGAGCCTCCTTGGAGACTGCAGTAAGCTCTTGATAATGATCATTTACTTCTTGCAAGTCCTCCCTGAGTCTTCTATTTGCTAGGACCAAACCATCATTTACTTCCTGCATGTAATCCATTTGATGCTTATATTGTTTGATGGTTTTTTGCAGATTCTCCTGTTCTGAGTCAAAATATTTCCCTGTTGTGATATCCTGTAGCTCACTAGGTAACCATGGGATATTTAACTTTCTCAAAATGTCTTCATCCTCCTGCAACAGCTCTGTAGAAACACCAGGGACACTTACATTTTCTTGATTTTCTATTTCATCAGGTGCATTTTCATCCATTGGCAACTTATTTTCTGAATAAGAGGCCTCCATTTCTTCTTTTTGCTGTTTCTTCAGCATTTCCTCTCTTAATTCCAAAAACACAGCTGATAGTTTAGTCTCTATGAGACTGGACTGTTCTACTGACTTCAATGCTTTCTTTCCTTTACTTTTACCTTTACTGGATTCTAGGTTTTCCTCTGAAGAAGAGGTATCAATCATAGTCACTTTTGTTGTGTTTAACTTTGGATTTAGAAGTTTTTTCATATTTGGCCTCAACTTGTTTCTTGGCCTAGTTTTGGGTCTCCATGTTGAGGCAAGCTCTCCCATCATCTTCAAATTTTTTCCTTGATGTCTAACTGTGGCTAACTCCATAGCTTTCACCTTGATTTTCTTTTTCTTTGACCTTTCTATTTTATCCTCTTGACTGTAGCATTCTTTGTGTATGTCAACCCTAGACTCAGAATGGACTGTCAACTCATCTCCTTCTAGCAAATATCCTTCATCCTTAGATAAAATAGTGATCCCATCATCTTCAGATTTTTTCCTTGATGTCTAACTGTGGATAACTCCATAGCTTTCACCTTTATTTTCTTTTTCTTTGACCTTTATGTTTTATCCTCTTGACTGTAGCATTCTTTGTGTATGTCAACCCTAGACTCAGCATGGACTGTCAACTCATCTCCTTCTATCAAATATCCTTCATCCTCAGATAAAATAGTGATTGGGATTCTTGGTTGGACCTTTGCATCTTCTTCTTTTACTGTAAGCTTCTTTGTGACAATAATTTTTTCATCTATAAGTACCTCTGTTGGTGCTGTAATTTGCACAGGCTGAGTTTCCTTTTCAATAACTAACAAACCCTTTCCCTTACTATCAATTGAAGGCTGCTGAGATTCAACATCTCCCTTTGCAGGCTCTGTCACCTCCTCAATCTTCACACCCTTTTTATATTTAGACTTGACTTTTATCCCTAATTTTCTAATTAGGTTTTGTCCTTTTTCCACATGCTTTTTGGTAGTCTATTCTTCCCGCTTAATCTGGAAACCAGACCAAAAGAGGAAATAATCCTTGCAGAGCAGTGCTGATAATGAGCTTGATCAATCCATGATGGAAAATGGACTGTGATGTGTGATCATGATGCTCTTTAATCCTGCTTGACATCTTCTGCAGACTCTTTGACAAGAAGAAGGGGAGACTCATCCTTGATTCTCCAACCAGGTGCTGTAAAAACCTAAAATTATATTTGAATACAAAAGCATATCTCCCCTCACAGGTGATGTAGCTTTGCAGGACCTTAATGGCTTCCACCCATTCTGCTCTGAAATTATGAATGAGCACTCCTTTGCTCCAGTCTGGAATAATGCCAGGTAAAAGATATCTTTGAGCATTGAAGGTAAAGGGAAGCTTTTTGAACCACAACTCTCCTTCATTTCTAACTCCTATAGCTTCAGCCACTAACTCCACAGTCAACTTAAAATTCAGGGTGTCAAATGATACCATGTCTTGGTTATAACATTGGGCAAATCTATGAGAGACCTCGGTTTTATAGCCATCAATCTTCTTGAAGAAATCCAACCATCCAGCATTTTGGAAGAGCTCTGCACAACCTGGAAACTTGTCAATCCAATTTACCTCAGTAGGCTCAGCTCTGTTGGTCTTCCCACTTTTCCCCATCTGCTTTCAATGGCTGAATGATGATTCTGTGTAATTTGAAAACCCTGTTAATGACTCAACGACCCTTTTTCTCTCAAGCTCTCAGAGTTTTGACAGTCTGTTCTATTTTAAATACAGGAAATGTTTTACACTGATATTAGGTAATTTAGGTCAACAGAGTGCCAAACAAATTTAATAAGGTTGCTACTGAACTTAACTAACATCCAAAATGTTCATTTCGATGCTAGACCATCTTTAGAACTCATGGAAACATCTGTGTGTTGTGATTCTGCACAAATAGAACCCTTGGCTCCTTCAATGCTACTAATGAGCTATTTCTTTGCAATAGGGATTCTGCATTAGTGCTCTTCAAATTCTCACTTCTTAGATTCAGATTATGATTGTTCAAGTAGAGGATGAGATGATATGAGAGCAATCTTATGCGTGCTAACCTTCTGCTTCAAATTGCATTCAGCACAAAACCAATCAGCCTCTAGCACCTACTCAGACAAGTTCTGCATGCAATTGACATGCTCAGCTGACTTATTGCATTGATTACAGGTAACAAGTAACTCTGTGAACCCTGGTCGCCACAAACAGTATAGACCTTCACCCTACCATATTTACTAGTCTTGACAGGGAAATTGCTCAATGTAATTGTTGTTTTTCAACTTATAACTTGCCCAACATTTAAAACCTTTTAGACTGATATCTGATCATAGGGTGTTTGTTTAAAACATAAATTTATGTTTTCCTTAATCAATTTTGACAGAAGCAGTTTTAATGGAAAACCCCCAAATTTAGCTGCCATGACCAAGTTAACGCAAAATACCTCATTCCGGTCCTACTGCAGACGTTTAAAATTGATCCTTGAACTATCTAATTGTCAAATTTAACTGTCCAAGTGTCTTCAGGTCTTCAATTTGCTTCCAACTGGCGTGACGAGAAAGCCCTAAATCTCCTCTGTAACTGTGAAAGCCCTAAATCTCCTCTGTAACTGCAAATTCCAGATTTTAAGCAGATCTCTTCACTCCACTTAGTCTCTAGTTTCGTAATGCATGTATGGAGAACTTCTTTTCCATCAATTTCAGCTCGTTCCCCGATCTGTCATCATTCACCCAACCTTAACTGCTGATCGCCACGATCTCTTTCACGTTCTAGACAACACCTGTTTGCATGATTGTTTCTGCTGAAACACGTATCAAAACCCTTTACACATGTGATTAGTCACCCAGAAATCAAAATCATGAGAGAATTTGGCTTAAAAACCGGTGATTTTAACGGCCACGATATTCTTGTAGCACCGCAGTATAAAATTTTGGACGTTGCGCTACAAGAATATTTTAAAACCGAATTTGGCTCTTTTTTAGTCATTCATTCCATTTTGAATGTGGTTTTATGTTAAACTTTGATCATAGTATTATTTTTTAACCAACTAATCCACATAATGTCCTATAGAACCCTTCAAAACCATAAAAATAACAAACTTAATGAAAAGCTAAAGCAAAAAAAAATCAAAATTTCACTTAAAACCAAAAATTTTCTAAAGTAAGCAAAAGAGCAAACTTAAAGTAAAAATCACAAGCAAAAATAAAACTAAAGAAACAAGTTCATGACTTAACAGACACCATATAGGGGTCTCCCGAGATTTTGTCGAAGATTTTTATGGCCATCAGGTTATATTTGGTGATTAGAATTTCTATGTGACTGAAGCTTCAATAACAACAACTGGAAGGTTTCCCATAGATAGTGAATTTTGGTTTAATTACCAAAACATTGTTGTGGCCAATTGCAAACAATTTCTTAAAGAATCATTCCAAAATCCTAACTAGAAAAGGGGATTCCTCGAAAGTGACTTAAAGAGGAGTAGAGTTAGTTGTTGAATCTTGTTCAATGATATTTCACCGGGGAAGGTAGGTATTCCTCTATTTACTTATATCACATGAGGTTTTTATTTCACCTAAGTGGAACTCCTAAAATGAATATGACATTATTTCTACTAATAAGCCTCACTAAAACGTTTTCCAAAGCTAGGGCTTATCCTTAAAGCACTCAACATGGTATATTTCATCCGGCCTTTAATAAAATATTAATAATGGAGGAATTAGGAAAGATTCAAAGGGACTGGAATCATTTATTGTTGTTCTCTTGTTTTGAAATTGAATATGATAAGGCATGGAAAGATCAGACAGATAGTTCTATTAAAAAAACCAGAATTCCTAGAAACAGGGGAGGAGATGATTCCACTGCACAACAAGAGACTGAGATTGTTAGTGAGAAAATTAGAGAATATAAAATAAAATCTAAACTAGAGGTGGGAAGCATATCCAAAAGGAAATTAAGGTTTTCTCCTTAACAAAAGCAAACAAACCCTAGTTCTGAATAGGTTGACATTGACAAAGGAATGAGTAATATGGTAACCCTTGAACCAACACTTAAAGAAGTTGAGTCAACACTTGATTCAATGAAGATAGATTTAAATATGGCATAGGTTACTATTTCAGAGACCAAGTCACATTTTGCAACATCTTGGAATTTTTTTGAAGTAGAACGGATTTTGAGCAGGTTCCATGACAATCACTGGAGCTTCGAATATTTTGTAGCACCAATCTTACACCAAATTTGAAAGCAAACTAAAGATTTTTCTATAGCGTGAATTTTCTTCTTAGTTTTATAAATTTTTAATCTTCATAAGTTTTGTAGGGGGTTAAACATTTATTTACTCCTAGTCATATTTCCTTATGTAAATGAATATCTAATATGTATCTAGTTTCGAAACACCTATGATGATGTGGTTAGTCAAAGACATCCCTGGAATATTGGATTTGAGACCAATTTTGGATTTGATAATTTTGTTTATGTATCTATGGATATTATTAGGAAATATATAGGAGTCGATCCTCTTTTGATCGATCTCAAATCTAGATTTTTTGAATCTCATATATATATAACCAAGCATGTAATTGACATAAGGGGTTGGAGAGTGGTAATTTTTTGCTAAGGCGAGCTTCAAGCTATCTTGTTTGGACATAATTATTTAATCAAGTAACAAATTCATGCTCTGATGTCTATTATTTTGTGGTTAGACTGTGTAATCATTCATTTCTTATTCGATGCTTCCAATATTGAATATACAATATAATTTTCATTGCATTGGATGTTTCACTTGTTTGAGATTGAATAACAAGGGTTTCTTTATTTATTGCTTGGGATTGGTGAGTTGTATTTAATATCTCCTTTATTGATTTCAAAATATTGTTTTGGAATTAACCTTTTTCTTGTGAATATATGAGTTAACTTCTGGTGAGCTTATATGTTTATTTTTCCTTTTTAAATCCTCTTTTCATTTCTGATTTTGTTTAAACCACAAGTAGTGTGCATTTGAAATAAAGGGATGTTACTTGATGAAATATTTGAATGCTTTATTTGAACCTAGACCTCAAACCTTATTTGGCCTACCTATCAAGCATTAAATTATTTTCATAACTGAGGTGCCCTAACTTTGTACCTTAGCAGTCAAGTGCATAATAAAGGGATAATATACACCATTTGAAACACTTAATCACAACACATTATGATTAGAAAATAACAATGCATTATTCAACTTAAATTGCAATGGTGTTTAATACAACCCATAGGGTCATTCATTTATAGTCTCCAGATCTAACAAACTCCCTTGAATTGAGGACGATCTAGTCCACAAATAAGGGTCATTGGTTAAACTATTTCTAGAAAATATGCAATGTCACATTGATTAGTAAGCTATTTTAGTTGAGTTAACCAATGCCTCGTTGATGATTTATTCAAGTGGTCAATCGACCACTCAGTTGACTACATTTCTAGTCAACTAGTGTCTTTTGACTGACTATATCCAAAAGATCCAAAGACATGATGAACCTGCACAGCCTTTGGTTCTAACACATCTCTTGTGAGTACTTTTACCATAGATTCCATAGTCTTTCCAGCAACATGACATAGATTCCATAGTCTTTCTAGCAACATGACTTTGGGTTGAGGGATTAGTGTCTTCACACCTAATCCAATATGAATGTCTCATTGTGGAAAAAGATATGTGGGTTGTGCCCAATATTTATAAGATTGGATTTGTGGAAGAAAATATGCCTTTGTCTCCAGTTGAAATTTCTTACCAAGCCATTCATATGGCCTCTGAAATTTATGATTGGAATCTTTACCCTCAAGAAGATTATGATCAATTTACTTCACCCATTCGGGAAGTCAACCCTCCTACATCTATTGACTTATTTATACAATTTTTCCTTCGAATGAAGTTATTCTTGAAGCAATAACCAATTTTGAATGGACTTGGGAATACATGCATCATATATCATATTTTCTTCTTGAAATAGTAAAAATGGATGTAGTCCCTAAAGGTTTTATTTCTCGCAAATATCTCAAATTGTACCAATTTCCCATCCTTACACACAATATGTATGCAAATGGAAATATGGTAACATTTCAAGGACTATACCCATTGACATATTTGTTAAACCTAGCATTGTGGAACATATAATGATTGGAGTATATTGTTCTCTCGAAAAAATCAAACTATATACGACTCTATGCAAATAGTTATGTGATGTTTTTGCTTAGTCTTATGAAGAAATGCTAGGAATTGATCCCTGTGTCGTTGAACATGAAATTAAAACCTATAACAACATTAGACCCGTTTAATAATAAACACAACCTATTAAGCCTAAGAAAGTAGTTGTTATTAAGGAAGAAGTAGCAAATTTTATTAAAGTTAGCTTTATCTACCCATTACCCTTAACTAAGTGGGTGTCTAACCATTTTCCTGTTGGTAAGAAACATGAAATTGTTCAAGTATATATCGATTTTTGAGATATCAATAAAGAATGCCCAAAGGAAAATTATATCACCCCCTTTATAGATCAGATTATTCATGAATGTGTCGATAATAGAATTTTATGTTTCGTTGATGGATTCTCTAGCAATAATCAAATACAAATAAAATAGAAGACTAGCTCAAAACTACCTCATCTTCCCTTCGGGCACTTTTGATTATCATAAGATGTCATTTGGTCTAAAAAATGTTGGAGTTGTGTTTTAGAAGTCCATGTCATATGTTTTCCATGATATCAAGTACATTTTCAAATTTTATCTAGATGACTTAGTTTCTCATTCTAAGATTTTCCCTAATCATCTAGCATGCCTACATGCCATCTTTATTTGATGGTGTTAGTACAACATTAAATTGAACCCACATAATTGCATATTTTGTGTGGTAACTAGGATATTGCTTGGTTTCATAGTATCAACGTATGGGATTGTGGTTGATCATGTCAAATTTTAGGCGATCGTTTAGTTTCCTCCTCCGACACCATCAGACAACTTCACATCTTAGAAGGAAAATCCAAATTCTCATAAATTATGTAGAGATTACAAAAAAAAATTATGTACCTCTTGAAAAGGGGAGTACATTTTATATGGGACAACCAATCTCATCGTTATTTTGAATAGTTACAAACTTCTTTGGTGACAACCCCATTACTAATTCCCTCGAACTATAGTAAATAATTTTTTATTTATAGTGTTGCATAGAAATCAATCATAGGTATAGTTTTGGTCCATGAAGATGAATCACTTCAACAAAACATAAATTTACTATCTTACTAAGTTGTAGGCCCTGAATATCATAATTCCCATGTTGAGAAGTTAGACATGGTAGTACATGTTGTCCAAAATATTTAGACATTATATCCTTCTTCGAAAAAATATTGTTTTGTCAGGTATAAACCCGATGCAACATTTATTTACCCAACATATATGGAGTCTTATTTGCAAGTGCATTAGTGGGACTCATGTTTCGCAAATAAACTATAGACATAACTGCATCAACCCAAACATAAATCTTACATTCTTGAAAAATAACATGGAGTATATTCAAGAGTGTCTTGTTCATTCTTTATGCCACACCATTCTATTAAGGATTGTATAGATATGTTGTTTTATTCATAGTCCCATGGTGTCTAATATTGAAATTCATTTGATGTATATTCTCCTCCATTATCACTATGAAGGGAACAAATATGTAATTGTGCAACCTTTTCAATCCATAAATGAAAGTCATTAAATGTTCAAAGGCTTGAGATTTGTCTTTCAAAAAATAAACCCCAACACACCATGGTGTAATCATCAATAAAAGTCATGATATACATATTACCATTTGCATAAATAACAAGCATAGATCCACACAAGTCAGAGTGAATCAAATCTAGTTCTCTACATGCTCTGAAATTCGAAGCATGGACTATGTTTGCCAAGAATACAAGTATCACATTATGTCCACTTATTTGGAAAGGTGGGAAAACCATAAACACCTTTCTTCTTCAAAAATCAAAGACTATCATAGTTTATGTGTCCATATATAGCATTCCACAAAAGGCTGGAAGACAACGTACCTTCTTCATGTTGAGAGAGGTAGGAAAAATTCTAAGCTCTTGCAAATGTTCCTTTTAGCTTCAAGAGATTTTAATATTCATGCCTAGTCATGAAAAATTGGTTGTAAAATGATCTCCTTATGTAAACGTTTCCATCGAACATGTTAACGGAATTTCCTTGCTACCAAATTTCCACAAGAGACAACAAGTTCCTCTACAAATATGGAAAATAGAGAACATTATACAACACAAAATTAGGGAATCCAAGCAGTTTGATCCTGATGGATCCAATCCCCTTGGAATTGAGGCTAGACTTATATACAAAATAAACCACCCTGTATACTTTGTCATTTAGTTCTAGAAAAAATATTTTCTAAAGTTTGTGTGGGAGGTTACACGGTATCAAGCATCCATGTATGTCTGCAAGGAGAAAATGAAGTGTTGAACAAAAATTAATTTGTGCCATTACAGTGTGCAATAAGAGAATGAGTATATTTAGGAGCTTTACCGGTCTTTTATATTTTCCTTTGTCCTCTTTCTTTTGAGTATGCCTCTCTTTAATCGTCTCCAATGGATCCCAACAATGATCTACATCATGTTTATTCTTGCCATAATGACCATAGTGACAACATGATATCTTATTATGGTTGTTCCTACCCCCTTTGCTATGAAATTCTTTATTTTGTGTCCTCTTTGAGAATGCATATCAATAGGATTTACAATCTACAATAAGCACTGCAAAAGTGGTCTTCAAAACAATTTATGATCTTTGCAATAGTGAACTCAAGTACATGAAAAATAATGTAATGACAATACAAGGTGCAGGTCTGACTCTCTACCACCTTTTACAAAACAATGCTTTGTGATAGCTTTCCAATATAGTCTATTCAAGCTACACAATATTTTATTGACACAACTCTAAAGGTACAATGCAAATTCAAGGCATAATGAAGCCTCTATTTACTATATTTGTCAATAATAAATGAGCTCATATTAACATGTTGTCTCACAAACAAATTGATGAATCCATCCAACAATTAGCATGCAAATGACTGGAGTGGGTGAACTCAATATACCATCACTAACTTCTGAGGTCATTCAAAAGGTATCATTATCCTTCATACTATGATTTCCACCACCCAAGTTGCAAAATTGTACTTAAAAAAACATAATATTAAAACCAAATTGACATGGGTGATTACTAACAATTGAAATCATGTAATACTCAAGACTGTAAATCAACAAATGATTTATTCACATTACATATGGTAAACCCTATCCATGACCACTTGATACTAAAACTTAGATTACCCTAGAAAGTTTTGGTGGGTTGATCAACAACAGATGTAATCTAAAAGGTCAATGCCATGTTTGGATATGTGTATCTAGGTTTCACATTATTATGTCTTTCTTTGATCACAAATGCCTTCCTTAGATCCGTTTTGACAAACCATGAGATTTAAAGCATAACCTCTCTACATAGTAAGGGAAACGCATGAATATCGATGGTCTGCAGTGATAAATACACATAGATGGTCTCTCCCTTCAATAGTGTATTGTAATATTATATTATTATTGTATGTATAGAATTCAAATCATAGGTAAAAAATACTCTAATTGTGGGTGCTAGGACGAGAAGCACAAGGTCACAAGTCGAAGAGAGCCAAAGGTGTATAATACTCGATTGGTGGATTGCAAGGCTCTTAACATTGTGGTCATGTTTTCGTGCCCCATGGTGGGCACCAGGTGAACCAACCAATCAAAAGTTTTCCCTATTAGGTCAAAAATGTAGGTAATGTGCCCCCCACACTCAATGTTTTACGCATAAGTGCTTCGTCTTTGCAAAAAAATTGATATGCATGGAGAGAGGATAGTAGTTTGAGAGTCGTAGGCTAGTCGTAAGAAATTAATGAGAATAAGGGATCCGGGTCAATATGCACAATGTGTTTTCTACATCTTGACATATTACAGTTATCAACATTGACATGAAAACTAGATAGAAAATTGATGCACCTCAATCTTCTAGAATCAGATAAAAACTCTACGTGGAGACGAAGGAAATGTTTGAAAGAATCAAAGCAAGAGGCATGAGGCCATTGCAGAATGTTGACTGTTTGAGAATACTATGAACAGAGAAGAAAAAATTAGGGTTTGTATTTTAGAGGAAGGGAAATGTACATACAAGTTTAGTGATGCCAACAAGTTTGGGAGCAATAAAGGCAGAGAATATCCTAGGATAAGGAAGCAGAGGGAAGACGGGAAAAATTCGTGGAGTTAACATAACCAACTTTTATATCACTGTGAAGTTCAAAAGTATAACTCCATAATGGATTGAATTTTATTAAATGATAATGAATCATTTATATAAGAGGAAGTGACCATGGGTTTCATATTACAAAGGTGTGTTTCTCATTATCCTATGACTCTTTAGATTCCCTATGACAACTAAATATTTACATTTCACCATAATCCCATAGGATTAGGTTTCCAACAATGACAATCTTAAACCTTCCCCAATCTTAAGAATTAACTTACTCATTTATATATGAATATGATTGGGTTATTAACTTACTCATTGTTGGCCTTGTCTAAAAAATTGTTCTTTAGTGCAATAACATGTGAATTGAATGAACAAGAGTGTTAGTGTCATATCTTTTGTGTTTCCTTCCTCTGTATGAACAAGAGTATAATTTTGGTAA
The DNA here is from genome assembly GCA_001517045.1 of Pseudotsuga menziesii. Taxonomy (NCBI): domain Eukaryota; kingdom Viridiplantae; phylum Streptophyta; class Pinopsida; order Pinales; family Pinaceae; genus Pseudotsuga; species Pseudotsuga menziesii. Next base: position 21,641 of record LPNX010687601.1, read on the forward strand.
GGATTCCCAAGTCTTTCCAAGGTGTCCACACTCCCCTGGATTTATGAAATTTGTACAACCTAAGGATGGTGGTATATTTGAACCCTTGGAAAATATTGCAATACCTTGTAATTGAATTTTGGAGAAGTCAACAATTTCTTCCACGACATCCATTTGCCTAGATCTCACAAATGCAAAACCTTAGTGCCTTTATCTCCCATAATTACATGTGTTTTTAAAATTTAAAGGCAATGCAGTTAAAGGAAGGTGGATCATTTTTCAATATTTTATGTGAGAGACTTAGAGGGTGAATCCTTTCTTGATGCAAAACCCTTGTAATCCCCCGTATGTCATATATGATGGTTCTCCTCCTTTCGTACCTTTTTAGGGCTTACAATTTTTTGTTTTTGAATAAAATATACTTGTGCAAATATGTTTGGACTATGTTTAATAATTCTTATAATATATTACATCCTTTGTTTAATTTTTCTCATGGGATTTTTTATGCTTTTTTATTATTTCTCATAAGATTTTATAGTTTTGTTCTTAACGAGGGAAGAAAACTATTTAAAAAGATGGGTAAAAGAGGCAGTGGAAATTGACAAATGGGACAACACACTTACTTGGGATGATGGGTTAAAATTGAGCAGCACTTGGAAACCAATAATTAATAAAATAAAAAGGCATCTACAACACTGATCCAACATTCACATATCTATCTATATTTATACACGCTCTTCGGAATTTAATTAGAAACATATCAAAAACATAGAGAGATCCCATGATGATGGACTAACATGATAAGTCTGAAGCGTTGGGCAATTAAACAAGAACAGGTTTTTTCCATTTTTTAACTAAGTTTTGTTCTTGTTGCATTTAGTGGGTGGGGAAATTAAGGCAAGTCCTCACTCCTCATATTTTTTATTTACAGTTGATGTGGATTCCATAGGAATAGATGAATGTGGAAGCTAAGGAGGAGGATGTTTGTATGGTTTTGATTATTTAAATTTAGACTCATGTTTTATTATTGTTCATTTATTTATTTATCAAGTATAATAGTGTGCAGGTGCTAAGTTAGGTGAGCTTTACCTTGAAAATAACAATCCATAGTGGGTTTAGGATTTATGCATATTCCATGTATAGTGGGTGAAGCAAAAGGTTTTGGGGTGTATAGTTCCCTACGTGTTTGATAAAATTAGGGGCAAAGGCTAAGGAGTCAAATGTATTCCTTCTTTTATAGCAGTATAACTTAACTAGTTTGTTACTACATCATTATATCATGTGTTTGTTTAGATTTAGAAACCATGTAGTGCAGGTAAAGGAAGGTGGATTATTGTTGATGAAATTGTTGAAATGTATTTGTGTGAGAGAGATATGCGCTAGTGAGTAAACATGTTCTAGGAGGTATGCATGGTTTCATGTGTGTTTGTTAAAATTATATTCATATCATGTTATTTCCTATTTATATTTCAAAGGAGTGAAATGAGTAAAGGAAGGTGGAAGAGCACTAATAACACTATTGAAATGTTCTTTTGTGTAGGTACAAAGGTATATGGAAGAGGGGGAGTTCTACATTTGTTGATAACAACCCACATTGTAGGTTTGGAGCCAATGCATATTTATGGCTACAATGGGTGAGGTGAAGGCTAAGAAGTAAGGAGGTAGACATTATTCTATGTCGGTTGAAGTGTCCATCATACAACACAAAATATCTACACATCACAAGGTTCCATTCTCACAACTGATATTATTGTAACACAAAGTATTCAAGTAGTTTATCCTACCAATATTTCCATCTTATGCTTGTAAATACCTTGGTCCATTTAACTAGTGATCTCCCTTAAAAGTACGGTCCTGCCGACATAATATTTTGTTGGTGACGATTTGAGAATAGGGTCCTATCAAGTTCCAACAAAGATTCAACATAGTAATTGTGTTGGCATTTTCAATCTTTCCTAATAGAGAAGGTCTCACCTTAATCATATACAAGACCAACGATTGGTGGAGGGATAAACTAGTGAATGGGTACAACATCAACCACAAATTTCATTCCACGATAATTAAGCATTCACCATATAACACAATATAATTTAAAGGGACATCGAATATTTCTCATTTTATTCTCATTCTTACAACAGATCAAAACATGCATCTTTTACATCATAAGGGATAACTATTCAACATCCAAAATCCCATATTCCTACAATAGTTCCAACAACTCTTTAACCCTCTCTCACTCACCAACCCCGACCCTTATCCTTCAAGAGGTTTTATACAAAACATACTGATCAATTTTGATTGTGTGAACATGGATACAATCTATCTTCTCCACTCTTATGGATTAATATATTCCTTATCCTACTATGCATCCTATTAGTGTGCAACTTCATATGTGCTAACTGCTCCATCTAAATTTCATCATCTGGTATTCAAAAACAAAGGGCCCACTCTAGGCTAGAACATCTCCCTTAGACTCTTGCAGTGTAAATCTCTAATTTTAGGATTTGTATGGCAGTATAAATTTTCATTATTTAAATATCTAGTAACTCCCATCTCTCTAAAATAACCAAAGGTTGCAGATTGGATGAATATTATTTAGAAAATTAAATCTAAAGTTTAGGCTTGGGGGGGTGGTGTGATGGTTGGATCCAATAGGTAAGATCATGTTAATCAAGGTCATTTTGTCTCCAATCCCCATCTTTCAGTATTCAACACTTTCAGCTCCTACTCATATTATGGTAAACAATAGTAAGGATACCATGCATTTCCTCTGGAAAAGGAGGGAAATATAATCGAAAGAAGTTTTACTTGGTGAAGTGAGAAATTGTTCAATCCCGCATGTTTGATGGGGGAATATATGTTAGATATCCAAGATTGATGAATTTGGTTGTTGGTGCCAAAATTCTATGGAAAATTGTCCATGGAGAAGTTGATTGGTGGAAGAAAATCCTAAGGAAAAAGTGTCTAAGAGGATCAAGAATGTGTTGCCTTTATCTTTGCATGTGGGAAGGTAGTGGGTGGAGTATATGGGGTCTATGTAATGTAGGAGGAATAATAAATTAGGATGGGCTATATTGGATTCTAGATAATGGTAAGTAGGTCAAAACCTTAGGGAGATCTCCTCTTTCATTAAAACCAATCCTTGGAGAAATCAATGGCAGGATTCAACACATGGGATTCAAAACTTTGTTTGTTATTTATTAATGGGATAGAACAATGATATGGAACAAATGGAAGCAATTAAATATCCTGAAAGATCTACAATATACTCTAGACATGATTTTCTTCCCACTACAAGGCACCACCCCAATCATCCTATCCTTAAAGGAATGTCATGGATTGGGTAAGGACTATTGATACAATGTTCAAGGAGGATGCTATAGTATCCTTCACAACTTATCTTTGCCTCTGTAATCCAATATGTAGAAACAAAAATATGGCATATAAATGGGATTCTCGATATTAAATTTTTTTTGGGTTCTTGCTCATGGCAGAGTCCTTACAACTATAAACTTGAACAAAAATAACATTCTTGGGACCTCTCATTGTGCACCGTGTGAAAATGAAGAAGAGACAACCAAGCACTTGTTTTTGGAATGTGATTTTTCTAAGAATGTTTGGGTGGAATCTTTGTGTTGTCTTGAAGAATCTATCAATCTCCCCTCTCGTTGGAGAAATCACTTTCTTCGTTAAAAGGTCTCTTACCTTGGCTCTCTTCTTCACAAACCTAATATGGGTAGTATCTTGATGGCCCTCCCTAAGTATCTTTGTTGGAAAATAGGGTTTGTCAAGAATAAGTTAATTTTCAACTCAAAAAGTATCTCTCCCCTAAGGATAGTAATACAAGAAAAAGCTCCCATGTTGGAAACTCTTACCTCTTGAAGAATCTATGACTTGAAGCAAGAGCCTCTTACTATTTAGGAAATTTGTGGTGTGTGATATTCTCAATGGGAGTTTCCTTCAATCCAAAACATTCCCTCAATATCCAAAGACAAATCCTCCTTGGTGAATGGAGCACATAGTATTTCAGTTCAATGAGTGGTTGAAATCTCAAAAGTGTCACAAGTTGTTTTTTATGGAGCCTCTAAAGGGAACGAATCCGAGGGGTTGAAAGAGCAGGTGGGGGGGGGGTTCTCTTGAACCCTAATAGAAATGTAGAAATATACTTTTCATGGGGTATTGGTGTTTCTACAACTAGGTTGAAGTTTATGCCTTATATTTGGGAACATAATTCATCAAAACCCATCACATTCAGCAAGTGATGATCTTTGAAGATTCTGTCATAGTAATCAAGCAAGGGTAGAATAGGACTATTAAAGAAAGGACCTTGTAGAGTAGGATTTTTGAAAGGAAAAAACTGGAACCTCCATGGCTTTCTAGTTGTTCATATATTTCATGTCCTTCATTTCAATAACTCCATTCTCAATCAGTTAGTAAACAAAGTTGTCTCTCTTTACAAGGAGGTCCTCATAAAAAAATGGGGACCCTCCCAAAAGGATGCGGATCCCCAAGATTAGAATGATAAGCATCATTATGGGATTAATTAACGTAACCATCCCCTCGCATGGCATTAATATGAGTGACAACCCTTGACAATTTTGAAATTGTTTTAGGATGGAGAGTCTTACCACCATTAAGTCATGTGAGGGAGCCATTGCACTCCCTCATGTTTTTGGCTCACTCATTTCTATGTATTCATCTCTTTGCATGTATCCCTTTATGGCCCCTATTTGCGGTCATATTCGTTGAGGGTGGTAATTTCTATGCAACAAGCTCTAGTTTCAAATAGTTTCTTAGGTTCCGTTATGATGCCCTAGCAAAATTTATTGTATGCTTCATGTAAGTGATGGTTTCCACTCTGCGGAGAATTTGGTGTCATTGTGGTTAAAATACAACAATTTTTTTATAATTTAATCCCCTACCTCTTGGTTTTTTTTCCTTTCCGGATTCACAATTTTCTTATCACCTTATCCAATAATTTTATCGATTTTTTTATCAAGTTCTTAATGTGTTTTTTTTAATAATTATTTCCCTAATTGATGTTGTAGACCTTTCTTGGATTTGAAGAATTTTATAGTTCTTCTTCCTGCAAAGTTTGCACACCCAAAAAAACCTAGGAGAAGGGATCATAGATAATTACTGTTATAATTTTCAAATCAGTTAGGATTCAACCCTTATAGGGTCACAAGCACCATCCTACTTCAAATGTAATCTTGTCATTTTCTCTAACCCGTGTTCGAAGTGGTCCTTGGCCAACTACAACATACAAAGATATGTTAAATATCCCTTAAAGATTATTTCCTTGAGACGATTTCACATAGGACACTCTATGAAAGGCCATTATATCCTATCTTTGATATTTTCCCATGTCATAATGCAATTTCCAACTACCCACCAAAGAAAAGTTGCAACTTTTTTATTAAATATGTACTCCAAATCTTTTTCCAAATGTGGTCATTGTGACCCCATTCTTGAAGATATATTTATAATTTTCAATGACAATATAATTAACATGCCTCTTTTCACCAATGGTGGAACATATGGGCCATCTCTCATACTTTGGAGGCATAGTCTTATCTAATGTTGTAAGGATTTTTAAGTTTGCTCATATACCCCCAAGACAATGCTATGGTCTCTAAACATCTTCCACATTTCTTTATTAATCTAGTATTTGATAGTAAGTCCTATCCTTTATAGGCAAATACCTTGTTAGTTTGCCTCATATTTTCCTCTCTAAAAAATGCTATGGTCTCTAAAGGATTTTTAAGTTTGCTCATATACCCCCAAGAGAATGCTATGGTCTCTAAACCTCTTCCACATTTCTTTATTAATCTATTGTTTGATACTAAGTCATATCCTTTATAGCCAAAGACCTTGTTAGTTTGCCTCATATTTTCCTCTCTAAAAAATGGAGGTATTTGATGCCATGATTCTTCCCATAATTTTGTTAATTTACCATCTAGTCACTTCATGTAAATGCTTGCTTCTAAATAACATAAAAAATCTAAGCAAAACATTTATGATAGGTTTGTCTCATGCTTAAGCCTTCTCTAAACTTTTAAAACAAATGAAATATTCACATGAAAAATAAGCTTTATATTCAACAACATTTTTTTGTTAAAATATTTTAAAAGTTTCCAACATTATTAAAATTTTATTATTTTATCATGATAAAAAAATTAGAAACCATGTTTTAATAACAATTTTATTCTAAATCTATGTAAAATGATATATACTAAAATAAAAATATTAAAATAATATATTCAAAATTCAAAATAAATATATTAAAATAATATTTGGGTGTTTGCAAATTCCAAATTTGATAGAAGAAATCTGAGAATAATGACTCTTCTCTCTTACAATGATTTGATAAACGTATAGTTATCAACATTTGATAAGAGAAAGGCTCTTTCGTTTTAATAAGTGAAAGAATAGTTGTCAAAATTTGATAAAGCTCTGGTTGCCCTTCAAAATCCCAAATGTGATCATCACTTTCCTGCAACCAAACATTGGGTAACGGCTGGATTGAAAAAGCCATGAAAAAATCTATGAAAAAATCAAGAACCAAGAAAAGACTATGACGAAAACTATGAAAAAACCAAATCTATTTTATTTTCTTTTTAAAGTCCGCTCCAGTGACGGTGGACAGACGGCATATATATATATATGTTTGAATTGGTATGGGCTCATTTGTTTAGCTCCTTTGTTATTTGCAGGCAACATTTATTTTTGGGAGTCTTTGTATTTTTTTGGAAGCGCTTCCTCTGTGTTTTGTTTGATTTTGTGGTTTGTCTTTTTTTTGTGGTTTGTCTTTCTCTGTGATCGGTCGGTCTGTCTGTGTTTGTGGTGTGTCTTTATTTTGTTGCAGCGTATGATAAAGGAGCTTATCTTTTCTTTATAAGCAGCAATTAAGAATGTGGACCTGTAACAGATGCTGTGGAGCTGGAACTGTAACAGAGGGTCTGATGCAATACAGAGCTGGAGCTGTAACAGAGGGCCAGAGCTGTAACAGAGGGGCACAGGTATATCTTATTTGTTTATTTTTATGGTTGAATTGAAATTGTTGGGTGAATTTATGTTCATGGTTTTCTTAGGAATTGATTTCTTAGAATAAGAATTGAAATGGTAAATTGAATTCAGAAATTTATCTGTATGGTTTTTTAGAATAGAAATAAGAATTGAAATGGTAGGTTGAATTCAAAAATTCAGTGATTAAAATAATACAGAAAATTCGATTGAAATCAAGAATTCGATGAAAACGGAACATCCCCTGCCTATAAATTCGTTTCAAGCTGATCTGACACTGCCGGGCCAGATTGCCCTACCTTGCGTCTTAGATGAACAACGATGGGCCCGCTTTGCTTGGTGAAAAAAAAAATAGCAATAACAAATCAAATAGTGTAATATGAATTGGAATTCCTTCCCGGGTTTTCAATTGCTGAATCTGGGTTTGTGTATTATAGGCCCGTTTCTTCTTCCAATTGCAGTAAAAACAAGTAAAGTAGTGTAATATGAATTGGAATTTCTTCTTGGGTTTTCAATTGCTGAATCTGGGTTTGTGTATTATAGGCCCGTTTCTTCTTCCAATTGCAGTAAAAACAAGTAAAGTAGTGTAATATGAATTGGAATTTCTTCTTGGGTTTTTAATAGCTGAATTTGGGTTTGTGTATTATAGGCCCGTTTTTTCTTCCAATTGCAGAATGGGGAAAGCCCAACTCCTCTGGTATGTCGCCGAGTCTCTTTGTACCATGCCTTAGGAATGGGTTTTAGGATATGGGAAAACTAATGAACTGAAAACTGGGTCTGTAAACCTTCCTTCCTCTTCCCATTTAGAAGTACAATCTTAACACGCATAAAAGGATCGGTATTACCTTTATATATTTACTGAGTCGGTAAATGTTTAGCTGTCTACAGTGGCATTTTTTACATTTGAATTCAGGAGGAGAAACAAACTTGTATTTCATTGTAGTCTGGACCTTATCCATTTGGTCAAAGTCTCTTTCTGTGAAGAACACCATCTAGCAGGAGTAGCTCTTAGGGTTAAGTCTAAAACAGGGAGCCTCTTTTATTCCCCAATTATCTGCTCCATAGTGCCCAGAAAATCCTCTAAATTTGAAATCCCATCATACACCAGTGCGTTCTTCACCTCTGTTCCAGCCCATTGGATTGATCTAACCACAGCACATCTCCTCGAAGAGATCTCATGTTTCCTATTTTTCCATTCATTCAAAGCATCTTCAGAATCACTGTCAAAAGAATGGATACTCTGCCAACTTACTCAGCCATATGTTGTGGTATTTACATAATATACCCTCTTTCTTTCTAGTTGTTATATGACATTTGGTCCAGTGCATCCTTTTCCATCACATCACCTGTTGGTTCAGTATACCTTGGTCTCTGATATGGATCCAATGGTTAAATAACCCGAGTGCCATTAGCCTCAAAGATCAATGTCTACTTCTCAAGTCAATAATGGCATAATTATAAAAATCCCATTAAATTCCCAGTAGTGTATGGTATGGGTCTTTCTCATCCATGATTTTGATGACCTCAACCTTGCTTATGCTTTCTCTCCATGCGATTCAGCTAATGAATCATAAATGACTGCAATATGAAACTTCTTGATGGCTTTTTGAGATCTCGGAAATCTAGACACATCCCCGTGAATCATCCATCTTTTGTGCTATCCCTCTTTTGCAATATGGACTGGTGTTGCGCGGGGAGGGAGGGCTACAAGGAGTATGATTGGTGGCTTTTATTGGTCTGTGTAGAGCATTGGATTTGACTAACCCAGATACAACAGGTGCTCGGAAAACATTCAATTCACTATTGATGTTTTTGTTTATGAAAACTCTTCGTTGGTTTACATGTTATCTGTTTCTGAGTATCTATATATGTTTCAGTTTGCCATTGTTTTATGACTTAGTTTTCTAGTGGGGATGGCCGCCTATAATCTTTTTTACTACCAGCAGAGAAGAACTGTTTCTAAGTATCTATGTCAAGTGGGGATGGCCGCCTATCATCTTTTATACTACCAGCAGAGAGAAATTATAGGCCTATAGGCCACGACTGTTCTAACTACAAAAGCAAGCCCCATAAGATATTTTAAGAAGAAAAATAAGACAAGGTAAAGCAAGTACCAACAATAAGAGAAAAAAAAAAAAGAAAAAAAAATAGTGGATAAAGATATATAGGTTGCTAATGGGAACATCATAGACTAGTCCTCTGAAAATTTGAAACAGAAAGCGGAACAAAAATAAAATCCCACACAGCAAGAGGTCGATAGATTGTACACAAAGATTCGTTTACAGTTATTATAGAGGAAGAGAACCACTCGGTCAGTTATATATATATATATATATCGGGTTTTATATATATATATATAGAGTTATATATATATATCGAGTTTTAAAAGTTGATTAATGCATATTTACAGGAGGTTTTAAAAGGTGATTGATGCATATGTACAAGATTATAATAGGTTGGGTTTTAAAAGTTGATTAATGCATATGTACAGGAGGTTTTAAAAGGTGATTGATGCATATGTATAAGATTAGTAACATTTGGATTGTATTGTTATAAAAATATTGTGTGAAGCTTTTATTTTAATTATTGTATTAATAATTTTTTAAACATTTATTTGCTATACGTCTTTTGAAATATATTTAGTAAAATATTATTTATATTATTTTAATTTGTTTTATTTAAAAAATAGTTTTGAGATATTTATTATTAATATTTTAGATATATTTTACACATGTTTATCACATTTTGTTAAATATTTTATGAACAGGATTTGTAATATACAAATTGCATTGTTTTGTAATTTTTGTAGAATGTTAATGAACAAATTTTTATATACAAATTGCATTACTGTGTAATCGACAATGCTAATGGACATATTTTTTTCTCTGTTTAAAGTTGTTTTATGTACAGGATTTGCAACACACAAATTGCATTGCTGTGTAATTTTTGGAGAATGTTAATGAACAGAATTTTTTTTGGGAGAATGTTAATGAAGATAAAAAAAAAAGTAATTATTATTATTATTTCACATTTTTTAATATTGAAAGTAAAATTTAAATAAGAATTTTTTTAATATATGTATTGTTTTGTTGTTTTTTTTTCAGGTATCAAGCATCTTTTAGACATTGATTCATTATATGGACTAAATTACAATACATGGATTTCTTTTTGTAATTTCGAAGAATGTCGATGAATAAAGAGAAAAAGGTAATGCTCTTTTTCTATTTCATGTGTTTATTTTTTAAAGTCATATTAAAATAAGTATCTATTTCATATTTGTTCTGGTTTGTTGTCTTTTCAGGTATCCAATATCATTTGAACATTGATTCAATGTTATTTGCAAGGATCCTTTGAACATTGAATCATATTGATTCAATCTTATTTACAACAGTTTAAAGTGATTTACACCAAACTTGTATAGTTTACTATTTTTTGGAGTTTTGTAAAGACAGATTTACAAACATATTATTTTTAATATATAATATTATTTTTTTGGGGATGGGATTAAACCCATCCAAATGCTCTAGATGGTGGGGCGCCCCATCATTTTTAGAGTAGTGTCTTATAGTGTTATGATGTAGTATGTTTTTATTTCACATTCATTTTTCACTAATTCTTTTCATAAAAACTAATATTATAATATCTCCAACATAAACAAACTTTAATTTCCATTTAATGTTTTTAAGTAAACTAATTTCAGAATTTATCTAACACATAAATCAATTTCAATTTAAATGCAATTTACATTTAATATTTTAGGTAAACTAATTTCAGAATTTATCTAACACATAAATAAATTTCAATTTCCATTTAATGTTTTTAAATAAACTAATTTCATAATTTATCTAACACAAAATAATTTCAATTTACATTTAATGTTTTCATACAACCTAATTTCAGAATTTGTAAACACATTAAAAAACTTCATTACATATATTTGAAATTCTAATCATTTTTATTTTTGGTTTGTTTTAATTTATATTTTTTCACGTTTTTACTTTTCATTTTTTTTTAATTTCTTTTTTACACTTTTTCAACTTTATTATATATAGTGTTTATATATTAGATTGCTATTATTTATATTTGTTATATTTTAGTGTATTGGCTAGGTCTATTTTTCAATGCAATTTAGAAATATGTTTGATATTTTTGCAAATGAATTATGTATGCAACTCTACTTGTTTGCTTAGATGAAATGATTTTATGTTTACTGTCTTTTTGCATCAAATTTTATGTGTTTGTTAGATAAATCAAATTTTTTGTGTCTTTGATGAAAATAATGCTTCTTGTATGCAACTCTATGTGTTTGTGTTTGAAAATCTTTGTACATGTATTCTCTATGCAACTTTGTGTGTTTGTGTTTGAAATTTGTGTACATGTATTCTATATGCAACTCTGTGTTTGTATTTGAAATCTTTGTACATGTATTTTGTATGCAACTCTATGTGTTTGTGTTTGTGTTTGAAAATCTTTGTACATGTATTCTCTATGCAACTTTGTGTGTTTGTGTTTGAAAATATTTGTACATGTATTTTGTATGCAACTCTATGATGAGATCATTTTTATGTTTGTTAGATGAAATTAAAAAAAAAAATTGTATGCAACTCTTATATGTTTGTTAGATGAAATGATTTTTATGTTTGCTAAATGTAATAATGTTTTTTTTGTATGCAATTATGTGTTTGTTAGATGAGATCACTTAGATTAAATATTGTTTTTTTTATACAATTTTATGATTTGTATTTGTAGATTTTTAAACATGATTTTTGCATTAGACTATTTGTTTGTGTTTGTATATTTTTTTACATATCTTTTGCATGCAACTTTGTATTTTAGCTATATAAATTTTTATATAAAATAAGGATTGTTTATGTCGATTTATATATTTATATGTATATATTTTGTATTATGTAAACAAGGTATAAGTTATCATTATTAATAAATATATACTATATAATTTCATTTTTTTTTTTTATAGTGTTGTTTTAAATTTTTAAATTTTGCAATTATTTTTTTGACTTTATTATTTTATTTTTATAACAAAATTTATGATTAATTAAAATATGATTCATAATTTTTTTAATTCTTATTAAATTAAATAACATCACAATTATAATAAAATTAACTTAATAAATACATAAATAAAATATTAAAAAATTTAAACAACCGCTTTGTTGATATAACAACAACAAAGCATAAAGATTATCGCTTTGTTGTAACAACAACAACAAAGCACAGTTTTTGAGGCCATATGAGCTTTCACCTTCACGTGGTTGGTCTTGTTAGTAGAGATTTTAAAATTTCAAAGCCAAGAAAAGCTCTCTAAACAACATCATAACTATAACAAAATCAATTTTAGCAAAAAAACTCTAAAATATATAATTATATTTTTTTGTTAATTAATAATTTTTATTAAAATATAGTTTTATGAAATAAATTAATAAAATATTAAAAATATTTTAATATCTTTAAATACTATAATATTTCAAAAAAAAAAAAAAAAAATTACTATATAATTTTAAAGATAAAAATTTAATATACTAAATAATAAAGATGAAAATATATTATATAATAAAAATAAAATTATATCTATAATGAACAATTAATATTATACTTTGTGTTTTAGTTATGGATTTTTTTTTTTTTTAATGAAATAAAGTTTGTTTGTGAAAATTTATATATTTATATTTATAGTAAAAATTTTTTGCGAAGAATTTATATATTTATATCTATATTTTTAGCTATGTAAAAAAATAGTTAATGAAATAAAAATTGTGTAGATTTATATATTTATATTTAATTTTTTTTTGTTGGTATATATATATTAAAAATAGAAATATACTATATAATGAATAATTGTTATTTCAACAATAAATTTTGTGTTTTAACTATATAATTTTTTTTTAAAATAAAGATGGTGTAGATTTATATATTTATATTTAACTTCTATATATATATATATATATATATATTAAAAACAAATATATATTATACAATGAATAATTAACATAACAATATACTTTGTATTTTAGCTATATAATTTATTTATTTTTAAATAATGATTTTTTTTTGTGTAGATTTATATATTTATATTTAACTTTTTTATTTGTATATATATATATTTGTTAATGTATGTATATTTTCTATTATGTAAATAAAGTATGACTTATCATTATTATAAATATATATTATATAATTTTATTTTTTATTTTTTTAAAATTGTTTTTAATTTTTTAATAATGTTCTAGTTTTTTATTTTGCAATTATTTTTTTCAATTTTTTATTTATTTTTTATAACAAAATTTATGATCAATTAAAATATGACTCTTAAATTTTTAAATTTTTATTAAATTAAATAATTACAGAAGTATAATAAAATTAACATAATAAATACATAAATAAAATATTAAAAAATTTAAACTACTTTGTTAATACTAGATTATTGCTTTGTTGTAACAACAACAACAAAGCACAATTTTTTAGGCTATATGAGTTTTCACCTTCACGTGGTTGTAGAGATCCTAAAATCTCGAAGCCAATTAAAAGCTCTCTAAACATCATCATAACTATAATAAAATCAACTTAAGCTAAAAAAACCCTAAAATATATAACTATATTTTTTATTCATTACTAATAATATTTATTAATTTTTTTATTAAAATATAGTTATTATACAATAAATTAATAAAATATTAAAAATATTTTAGTATCTTAAAACATTATAATATTTCAAAAATAAAAATTAAAAAAAATAATTACTATATAATATTAAAAATAAAACAATAAAAATTTAATATATTCAATAATAATAATGAATAATTAATATTTTAACAATATATTTTAAATTTTATTTTAATTTTTACTAAAATAGAAAATAAAAACAATAAAAAATAATAATTATATAATATGTGTAAAGTTACTATGATATATGAAAGTAAAATAAGTGATTTGATGTAGATAAAGTGTATTTTAATTTTTTAGTTGTGATATTAATTTATTTCTAAATGGGTTAGAGCTAGACAATCTAATATCATAGGTATTTAGTATTATTTGAAGTCTTTTCTTTTACTAACCATGAATCTATTATTAATTATTATAAGTAAATAAGTTTTATTTAACATAATGATTTAAATGAAAGTCAAATTCTTGAGATTATATAAACAATGAGAAATTAAGAGTCTAATATTAAGAAATATTTCTTTTATTAGAAAAAAAATGTTGAACACTATTTAAAAAAATAAATAAATAAATAAGCTCAATTTTTTTTATTAAACAAGATTTTTTTCTATGACAAAGAAAAAGTAATTTGATTATAAAAGGTTCAACATTCACTAACTTTTATTCTTGATTTCAAGAGTCAAATCAATCTACTCCACAAATAAAATGTTTGAGACACTACTTTAATAAAAATTAATAGTAAAATGTCTCATACACTACTTTAATAATTTGTTATTAAAGGTTACATAAATTCATATTATATAAAATATCTAAATTAAAGATTTTATTATTATTAATTTTTACACCTAAATTTAGATTTTTTAAGAGTTATTAAGAATGTTATTTAGAAATATCAAAAACATATTTATTATTTTTGTTACAAATGTGTAAAAAAATATTTTCTAGACTATTGAAAAATAAACTTGATTCTTTATATTATTAAAAGATTTAAGTTAATTTTAAATATATATATCAAAAACTCATTAAAAATGTTATTTATACATATCCCAAAAAATATGTATTATTTTAGACACAAATATGTAAAAACATATTTTCCCATAATTGTAAAAAGGACTTAAGTCTTTGTATTATTAAAAAATTAAAATTAATTTTAAAATATATACATCAATAAATTATTATAAAGGCAATTGAATTTATTTTTTAAAACATACTCTTGAATTAGTAATGGATTGGGTGGTTAAAAACAATGTATTTCTATTTTTTCACCTATTTAAATGACATGGGTTACTTGAAACAACCTCCCGTTATCCATTGAAATGACACCCTTGGCCACTAGTAATATGCGGGAAACATTTAGTTACTTATCCCCAACTACTTCAGAAGCTGAAACCTCCTAGGGAAGATCCCTATATAATCATCGAAAAGACATTTAATTTAGCGACCAATGCCTAATGGAGTCCAAAAGGTGAGTAAAGGGGTTGTATGTTTTGTATAGTTTTTATACCATCAATATATCCTCCCAAATGTTTATCCCACATTGTAACCAACAAAACATAAATGCAATTATTGATCAAGAATAGGAATATATCATAGCCTAAAAAAATAAGTACAAGGGTGCATGCAACCAACTATAATTATTAAATTAGCCAATCCATACATCATGTATGCTTCAGTCATTTACTCAAGTACTTACAGCAGCATTGTGCACTTGAAACAAAACAATGAACAACACTATATCCAATGTATCAGTAGTGCAATTCACATTCAGGAAGGCATACACACTTACTTGGATTAGATAACTTAAGGTCTGAAATTGCAAAAATGTTGTATGCACCAAAAGTAGGTGTCAGTATATCAACAATATAAATTCAATCATTACTTACAACATTTTAAAGTACAGAGTAAATGTGGATATGTGTGACTATTAGCAGTCTATATGTCTAAGTGAAACATCACTTTGATAATGACACCAGTAGTAGTAAATGACAATGTAAACAATTTATCAAACCATAAACTCATACAACTCTTTGCATCTACCTTTATAGAAATTAAACCAACAATTTATGTGTGCATACAACATGTTTCAACCATGTGCAAAGTATTTATAGAAACAACAACATACTAGCAGGATCATTTGCATCATTATCATAACATTACAAGCATAAACATGTATTCTCTTTAGGGTAAGTAATGAGGAGTTAACCAAATGTTTTCACCCACTTTAAAGTATGTAACTCATTGTTTGTGTAACTTGTGTGCAGACTGTGTGGATAATGCAGGAGAAGGACAATAAACCACAATGTTAGGGTGAGGAGGAGTGGAGGTCTAGGGAGAAAAGAAGAGGAGGCCGCTACGGTAGTTAGGTTTGATTTTAGGACTCTTTTAGAGATTTTTAGGGAAGAAATTAAGTTTTAGGATTTTTTTTTATAATTTTAGGGACTAATAAAATTTCACCCTCAGGTTTCTAGGGACAAATACGACAGGGTGAAATTGTAGGAGAGAGGGCCTAAATTTTAGAAGGGCAAAAAAATTGAGAAAAATTAATTTTTTGATTTTCTAGGGTTTTAACATAAAATTGTAGTCCTAATTTTAACCCTAATTATACCATGAAAATGAAAATTTTCACATGCAAATGCAAGAGAGACTAACCCTAAATTCTAGGTTTTGCAAAAGGGAATGTGTGAAAACAAAAGGACACCCTACCCTAGCAAAAGCCCTACACAACCTAGGGCTTCTAGAGAGGATGGCTAACCTAGTGAGGAAGGGTTCCTAGGTTAAGAAAATAGCCTAGAAAAACTAAGGAGAAACCCTAAGGCACCCTCACAAGGAGACACACCTCATTTTTTCAAGGTGACAGGAATGAAAGGTAATGGCCTGTCCTAGGAAAAAGTGAAACATTAGGGATACAAATAAGACTTGAACATTCACATCCACCAACATTCAAATAAAAAGATGAGAAGCCTAACCTTTTAGTGCTCGTGTTCATCTAACAAATCAAAACATCACAAAGTAGAGAACTTCACCAAAGAATTACTAGAAAAAATCTTGCTTTAACCTATAAAAACCTCCTCAAGAGGAGCGCATCCATCCAAAGAGCCCTAGTAAGGGTAAAAAATGATACTGTATTATCGCATAAGTCATTTATTTAAAATGAAAGTGAGGAGATCTATTTATATGATCTCACACTCACCTTTTACAAAATATGCAGGCCTACATGCCTTAAAATAATTCAAATTGAAATTATAAAATGTGAATTGAAAATTAAAAGAAAATAATAATAAAATATAGCCTAGGGTAGGCTACCTGGGGTATTTGTACCCTCAGATGCCAAAACATGCTCAAATAAGAAAATTAATCCAAATGAAAGGTTGGAGTGAGATGGAAGGAGGGCGTTATACCCCATATAACCCCTATAATGTTGTAAAATCCTTTAACATCGTCCCCAAATAATGAAAAGGCCAGGCATGGAGGGTGGCTTTCCTCTAAGGAGATAAGGCTACAGAGAGTAGGAACCCACTGACTAAAGCGTCATGAAGGTGTCCTAAGTGGTTATGAAGGGATACGAATGTCTCACAGCTAAAGAAAAGGCCACCAAAGCACATAAACATGATATGGAGCCATGTGACCCAGTGGTCAACCCTTAGGGGCCCCGAACACCAACCCTAAGGATAACAAACCCCAATAAAGGACACTCGACCATTCCATTAAGCCATAGTGCCCCTAAAGGATGACCAAAGGGCCCAAACATAAACACCATTTCTTGATAACACCCCTCCTGCTCAAAAAATTTCCCATGTCTCCCTGGGGTACACGTGAATGTGTGCTTGGTACAGGTGCAGGGTAACATTGGCTCCAACTGCGAGGCAAGTGTTATTCCCGGGAGTGATCAAGAACTTGTGAATCTACTGGTACCTGTATACCTTCACACATATCAAATTTCCAAGAGGATTAAAAGCATCTAAGGGAAGACACTTTCATCCTTCCTTTTTTGTGAAATGAGGGAAACTACTAAGAAAAATGAAAACTAACTAGACAATGAAAATACACCAAATGTAATGCACCTAAATATTTCTAATGCAACTAACCCCACCTAACTTAAAATTGTCAATCAAAGTAGGTTAGGTGAAATCATACCACCAATGTAACCATCTGAGTAAGCAATACATACCATACATCTTACCTTTGTCGTTTAGTGTAATCCATGACAATACCTCATTGATGATATGTTGAGTTTGTACCAGGATCTTCATCTGGATGAGTGTAGGAAACCAAAACTTATTAAGAACCTGGAGTACTTGAAATTGGTTCCATAGAGAAGCAATGATTTGACAAGCTTCTCTGATCCATCCTTCTAGCAAGCTAATGTATGGATCACCTCTATCATACATGTCTTCTAAGAGAATTTTTTTCATGAAACTTTCCCATAAATTCTGGACTTGGGAGGCTATCCATAGATTCGGACCTTGGAAATCTTCATATGTGAGCTGCAACCTATCTCTACATTTACTCAAACATTTCTTTTGGCATACAAGTACAGTCCTTATCCTTTTCACAATCATGTTAGTAACCCCAATAATCCTTCAACTTTTGAAATTTTCAACAATATAATTCATACTTCATGCTTCAAATGAAAATATAAACATTAAATATTATGAAACTGAGGGATGAAAATCATACATTTCCACCTACCTTCCTCGATCTTGTTGATATGTATCATTAAGGGCTTTCCGATGTAGGGTAGAGTGGGCTGAACAACTTCTTCATCGCTTCTTGTGGAGCACAACTGGGAGTGATAACTTGGGCTCATCATATGCTGAATGTCTACAAAAGAATCCTCTATGCAACATGCTTCCCTAATGCCCAATGAGTATGAAAGAGACATCATGGAAGAATCACCAAAGATACATGGTGCCAAATATTTGAACTTTTCATCATAATGGGCCACCTGCATACAACAACTATCTAAAAAGTATGGCAGTGCTTCAGATTCATTTATGGTGAAAAAGGGGTTGAGCCATTATTCATTATTAGCCTCATAAGGAGAAGGAACAATCATATATCCTTCCATAGGGTCTTCATAAATCATGTCCTCATCATCCCTGCTTAAGGTGACTGAATTCTCTTCATCCTAGACAGTGTCAAATTCTGGCTCAACCTGAGTAACTTCATCAAGATGTTCTTCCTTGATGCAATGTATGAAGACAATGCTACCATGGTCTCAAGGAATCATAGAAATAGGAACCCATAAATCTCCAATAACTATCGTCCTTAGAATTCCCTTAATTATGTTCCCAGAGATCTCGTATGTCATAAGGAGTTTTTGTATGTTGGAAGGGAGAACTCATCCTATATTTATGTTCTTCATCTTATTTGGCTAATAATTTTGGATATTCATATATAGGACTGTCGTCATATTCCTTTGGATGATGAGCTTCATCTACTGTGATTGAGATATCATCGGTTAGACATTAAACAATGCTTGCTTCAACCTAATCCTTCTTTTGGGATTCCTTGCTAAACAAGTCCCTTGCATGCTTGACATGAGGTATCCATTTTTCATGTTGCTCTGAATATCAGTGGCTATAGAATGTTTCCATCATTTTTTCAAAGGATGATATCGTTCCTTTATCTATGCCCACAAACCAAGAAATGGCCTTTCCTCCTAGGTGAAGGACAAATGATCGCATGTAAACATCTTATTTTTCTTTAATACCATATTCTAAATCCAAAGTCATAAACCATTCCACATGGTCACCCTTTAAGGCATGCCAAAATACCTATGGTAAATCATCTAAATATCCTGGGAAGCCTGATAAATCAAGAGGAGCGAAACCTATTTCCATTTCATTAGTAGTTGGATTATCAGTATCTTTGAATTCAAATGGAATATCATCTTTGATTTCGTTGCTTGAATCAACTTGTGTCTGGTTGCTTCCCAAATTTTCTTCCCATATTCTGCCGATCATGGTCTTTATTTCTTGTTCTTCGATACTATAATCCCAATCCATGCTGAATGCATCAATGAACTACCTGAGTGAAGAAAAATGTTTTCGAGGAAAACCCTCATACCAATTTCCCACATATAAGTTGTCTTCTAGGTGAAGAAATATTAGAAATATCCTCATTCTGATGTCTTCATGCACGATGTTGGTTTCCCAGATGAATTTCATGAATGCTTTCACATGTGTTGTTGCATTATGCTTATACTGTTCGAATAATGGGAAAAGTGTCTTCCCACCATATTGAATGGCATACTTGTGCAAAAAACCTGGAATGCACGAGAAGTCCAATACGTCCATACAAAATTCATAATTGGATGCCATCTCGTCAGGATTCCTTGTATTTATACATTACTTATTTTATTTTTCTTTGATTGGAGTCGCCAGGAGAGACCTACCAGGTTAGTTAAGAAAATTTCACCAAAGTACTAAATAAAACAAGGGTGTACCTGATACATGGGATGTGATGAGTTCTTTATGGAAATTCCAGATAAACCTACAGGTTATTCCTAAATATATATGAAATCATGTACAATGAGGACTCAAGTCTTACCAACTATGTCGTTCTCTCCCAAATAAGTCACCTCAATGAATTTGAGGTCCCCGACAATGGTGCCAAAATGTTACGGGTTGAAATGGAAGGCCTTGTTGCCGGTAATCCATGGGGGGTTCACTCAGTGAACTAGATACATAGCATGATATTTCATAGGATATTAAAGAATATCCCTAATTTCATGAAATATTGGAAAATTCCTCCTAAAATTGTATTGTTGAACCCCCCTCCCAATATACCTTTCCAATTAAGAAAACCCCTAGTTTCACCAGATATTGTAGGTATACATTTTAATTAACTCATTTTTAATAACAAATTAATATTATATTATCAAGTTGTAACAAATAGGATTCCTAAATCATCTTATTATAAGAAAACACGATGCTCAATAAAATAATAGTATAATGCTATAAAGATCCCACCAAGATTGTATAAGGGTCGACTGATCAATTTGTAGTGTTAGATGGTGGAAGACCTAATGAATTAGAAATGGGGAAGGAAAAATACATAAAATACAACCCAATCAAGAGATCAATGTAACAAAGAACATAAATACTAAAAATCCAATAGTTAGTGCAATGCTTCGAAAATATGACACAACAGGATTTGAACCAGAAATCCAATGACAGAATCCGACGACATCCGACGTCGCGTACAGATGTGTTGGATTGCAATGACGAAAAGTATCTAACCTTCTGAAATATTTTAGAGTCGTCTAATATCTGACTAATACCGCTTTGGTTTTACGATGTCCCTTTGACATCGCATAACCGACGGTTTTGGTGTTGAATAGCCGACTCGCATGTGTCATATATTTGCATCGATCATCGTGTCGAAAAAATAACAAGCATGTGCCAGATTTTTCTAACATTCACTATGTTTACGACGTTAGATATTCAATGAGTGTGTGTTTATAAAATTTTGCGAAGCGACGGACGGTTTTGGGAATTGTTTTATTCTTCAATGAGTGGTTCTGGGAATTTTTTTTTCTTCGACAAACATTTTGTGGGAAAACTTTTATTTCTTTGACAAACCTTCGTTTGAGAAAATTGTGATGCATAGAACTTGATTTTTTAATATTTTCAATAGTATTCATTCACGAAGTTTTTGACAAAATGTCAAATAGAAATATTCCTGATCCAAACGAAAATAACCGACAATTTCTTGTTAGACTATGGGATGCAGTGAAACGAAGGGGTGATGGAAAATGTTATTGTCCATGTACTCAATGCAGGGGATTTAAGAGGACAAGAATATTGATCTCAACAACCACAAAACATTGCAGGGAACATGGACACTCTAAGGGGGGGAATGAATATCTTCCATTTGTAGGTTTAGCATTATAAAGTTTTTTGTATTCTTTACTTTGGTAAATGTATGTATTTTTTTAATATTTCCTATATTAATGTATATCTATTGATGTTTCCATGTATTTATAAAGGAAAGACACCCGACGACCTATCATCCAGAGGAAGTGCTTTCAGAACAAGTTCCCAATCAGGATCATGGAGCGTCTATGTTTAATGGAGAACAAGTGAATGATCATATTGAACAATATGATCATACTGATAATGTAGTTGAGGATGATGGTACAAATACATTGATCCATGATTCATTTAATGTTAGAATGGATGATGACGATGATAATGAAAATGATGATGACTTTGATGATGTTCACGATATACCTCTTCTCGATAAGGCACATGAACCCCTTTATGAAGGCTCCAAAACAAATCTTCTCTTTGTTGTATTGTTGATAATTAACTTCAAGGTTATGAATGATATTTCAAACATATCAATCACACAGATGCTAAGGTATGTAAAATAATCAATAACATATATAGGATCATCATAAAGTTTATCTGTATTCCTCTAATAATTGTATTGTTAACTAATTATTGATAATCGTATAGATGAAGTGTGTTTCATTAATATTATTTGTTTATTACATTAACTATATTGTTTTTTTGTAGCTTGATAACTGAATTTTTGTTACCACCATCAAATATCTTACCTTGCACATATCGGGATTTATCTACCATCATGAAAGAGATTGGAATGCATTATGAAGAAATTCATGCATGCCCCGATGACCATGTTATATATTATAATCAGCATGAATTTGCAATAGAATGTCTGGAATGTCATATAAGTAGATATTGAACTGATCAAGTAACAAAAAATGTGCTTCAGAAGGTTCTTCGTTATATTCCCATCATTCCACGTTTGCAATGAATGTTTAGGTGCAAAAAAATAGCGTAATTTATGGATTACCATGCAAGGAACAAAATTCAAGATGATGTTATTCGAATGCCTGCAGATGGTTCTTCTTTTGGAGATATGGAGGAAAAATGGACTCACTTTAAAGAAGAACCATGTAATCTTAGGATTTCTTTGGCAGCATATGGTGTTAATCCATTTGCACATATGAAATCCATTTACACTTTGTGGCCTATTTTTGTTATCAACAACAACATTCCTCCATGGTTGTCAATAAAGAGGGAGCACATAATGTTGTCAATGATCATTCTAGGTATTTTGTGTCTACAAATGATTTATTTCTAATGTAGTTGTGGCATCTCATTTGTCATATTAGGTTTCCTAATTTAATTTGTGTATTTCTATATTTTAATTACTCTTGTGCATGCTTTATATATCTTAATGGTTCTCATAATTATATATTTTATATGTACTTCAAATCAAACAGGTAAGTTCCAAGTCAAAGATATGAATGTATATATCGAGCCTCTTATAGATGAGGTACTGAATTTATGGAATTGAATCACTATGTATGATGTATCTAGACCAACACAGCAAAGGCAATTTCAATTCCATGCAATGGTTGTATGGACAATACACAATGCCCCTGGGTTAACCCAATTTTGTGGTTTGTATTTTTTAGTTCCACTTTAATTGCATTTAATTATATGAAGTAGTTAATATAGTTTATATATAATTATAATTGACATAGAGATTCCATATCTATATATTTTAGGTCTTCAGACAAAGGGTAAATTTGCATGTCCAGTTTGTGGACCTAAGATCAAATCCCATTGCTTGAAAAGCTTAAGAAAGGAGGTATTTGATGAGTATAGGCATTTCCTCTCTAAGAATCACATGTATAGAACAACCTTTTTTTTTTCAATCGGAAGAAGGAGACTGCATTAAAACCACAGAGAATGACACCTCACCTTTAGAAGATGCAATACAATAGAAATCGTCATCATGGTATGTATGGATCATCGTATATGAATTGTTATGTATTTTAATTTTTATTGTGAGTTGTTTACTGTAGTGGCCATATTTTATTTATGATGTAATTTATTTATAAACTAATATTCATGATGGCCATCTTGATC
Source organism: Pseudotsuga menziesii (assembly GCA_001517045.1). Lineage (NCBI taxonomy): Eukaryota > Viridiplantae > Streptophyta > Pinopsida > Pinales > Pinaceae > Pseudotsuga > Pseudotsuga menziesii. Next base: position 45,235 of record LPNX010687601.1, read on the forward strand.
ATGAAGGAATTAATGGGCTTCCATGAGAAATGAAAAGTTATCCTATACAATTCAGCAGGTTGCCCTAATATGAGCACCTACAAATTGCTCATTTGTTTGATACAATGCATATTGGAAAGAATGTGACTGAAAAATTATGGCGACTATTGGAACTAAGGAGGGAGAAATATAAAGTTGTAAAAGCTTGCAAAGACATTAAAGAAAGCAACCATGCAATGAAATATGTCATCCAATTTCATAGCAACGGAGACTAAGTTAATATAAACTCAATTCCATGGATGTTTACGGAGCAGAAAAGCAATGTTGTCAAAGAAGTAATGCTAAAAATTAAATTTCCCACTAGATTTTGTGCGAACTTGAAGAATATAATAACAAAAAAAGGTGATTTTGCAAGGGTCAAAACACATGATTGGCACATCTTCATCAAGGTAATTATTATTGTTATGTCCATATAAAATTTTTTGTTTCATTTTATTGCATACTTTTTTTTCTCTTGATTGTATACTCTTTGTTTAATAAATGTCATGGGTTGTATATTGATACAGTATGTTCTACCTCTCTCTCTCCTGGACAACTTAGAAAACAATGTCAAACAATTTATATATAATCTTGGTAAATACATGAGGTAACTAGCGATTAGTTGCTTTTGCTTAGTACTTATTTAATTCTCCGTATAATTTATATTTGTTTTTCTGTACACTATTTCATGATATGTAATTAAATATTTTTTTTTGTTGAATATCGTTATTGGTTTTCATCACTTGTAGATGGTTGAAATCTAAAGAAATCTATAAAGATTATATAAAGTATTGGAGGAGATAAATTACTCATCTCATGTGTGAAATGCAGAAGCATCTACCTTCCACATTTTTTAATGCACATGAACACTACCTCATACACCAAGTTGAGGAGATTGAGATGTGTGGACCTGTGCACTCAAGGTCCATGTGGATGGTTGAGAGGCACTTGAAATTTATGAAGGGTTTGATGAGACAACGAGCACATCCTGAGGGTTCTATGTTGTAAGGATATACGGTATACCAAAAAATGTTGTATGTCAGTGAATATCTTCCTTTGTTAGCATCAAAGCTTAATTTACCTCGCATTTGTGATCTGGACTCCAATCACAAATTTGAAGGGGAGCAACTGAAGGGGAAAGGTAATTCGAGGAAGGTGAAAGGTAATTATTAGCTAGTGGATGTTTATAAGATCGTTCATATTCTAATTGCATTTTCTAGTTATTGCATCAATTAAGAGCATATAATACTTTGTTTAGGAAATTTACACCTATTTTTCATTTTAATGATTACTGTCATCAAGCAGTTGGTCGAGAATGGGATGCAATTCATTTATACATCACAAACAATATTGACTAGATGAAGGTATGTATTGAACAATGTGAACAATCAGGTCATAGAATACCATGGGAAGGTGTGGCTTCATTGGTAAAAGCAGCACATCGCAATGGAAAGAGAAATATTATAGAAAGGGAAATCGATTTAGCATATGGTTTAAAAGATAAAATGGCAAGCATATTAATCAATCACTCTAAATATTTTATGTTGCAAATTACATTTTGACATACATGTTCTTCTTTTCCATGTATTGTTGCATAATTATTGAATCATTGTGTAATCTTTTCATTATTTCTTGTTACAGGTAAAACACCATAAGGCTATGGTTTGCAATGGTTGTAGATATTGCATCAAAAAATTGGATGAAACAAAGAAAACATCATATTGTGGGATATCTGCAGTCTTTGAGGTCACCAATGTTTCATCTAGAAGTGACATACATCAAAAACTCTCAGAAAATCGATACTATGGGTATTTGGAAGATATTCTATAGTGTGACTTTTAATCATTCAAGGTGGTTCTATTCGTTGTCAAACGGTACAGGTTACGATTGAATCAGTGTGATCCCGATAGAACTATTGTTGAACACAATAATGGATTTACCATGGTAAATACAAGGTTGTTTGAGCTAGGAACAGAGCCCTATGTTCTTCCAAGCCAATGTGAACAGGTATTTTGCTCAGAGGTTCCAGGTAAAGTGGGCTAGTCAATTGTTGTGAGACACGATCCAAGGGGAAGGCCGGTAAAGTATAACCTAGACGATGGTAATAAAGAGGGTTCTCTGTAAGAAGAAGATGATGATGAAGAGCATGATCAATATGAGTTAGATGATGATGATGATCCAGTAGAAGATGTCCAAGAATTAGTTGAATCAAATGATGCAACAGACAATGCCCATGAAGATTATAATGATGATGACATGATTAGCGTAATTGAATTAGATGACGATGATGATATGGACAATCCTTACAATGTTGACTCTAGATCTGATGATACGGATGATGACTTGGATGAAGAAGATGATGACATGGATGAAGAAGACGATGAAATACATTGAAAGGTAAATATTTAATTAGACCTATTCTTTTATCTTATTTAAAAAAAAGAGAGTTACTAACATCATCATAATCACCATCATGTTCATCATCATCATGTTCATCATCATTGTCACTATCACTTTCATCATCATCATCATCATTACTAACATATTCTTTGAATGTTTTTTTCAGCTGTTGGATGATTGAATGGTTTAATGAATGATTTATTGAGTGAAATAATTTGCATTAAATTGTTATTTGCAAGTGCATGCATTGGGTTTGGGAATTGAGAGTGATGTGAGGGGCGGGAGGGGCCATAAGAGCTTCCACCTTCACGTGGTTGGTCCTGTTTAGTAGAGAATATTAAATTATTCTCAAAACAGAGAGGAGCTCAATGAATGGTAAGGAAGAATACATTAAAAACAGTTATTTCTATACTTTTAGTGTTTAATTTTCACTATTTATATTTGACTCCTCCAATGGAACTTGTTACAGATAGTGTTGAGATACATGTTCATATTTAAGAGGCAAGAAATGGCGTTTTGCTGTGATCGATGGCCTTATATACATAGTGTTTTTGGTTATCCATGTTTTATCAGGTGATCTACATATGTTTTGTCGATTCACTTAATGGTCCAAATACATCGAGGGAAAAGTACTTTGTTATGACCCACGAGGAGCACACATGAGTTAATATATATTATATCACCCCAACAGGCACATTTATGCAATAAAATGTATATGTAACATTGTTGGACCAAATTAATGACCTACATGTGTAATGAATGAACACATATTCATACAAGTCATATAATTACTCTTGAGGGAAACATGTGATTTGGATATAGGAATATGTTGGAGTATTTGAATGCTTTATTCTTCATTTAGTTTTTTTTTTTTCATTGAGGTTCACGCGCTGGCTTGACCGACGGGCTACATCCACGGAATAATTTCTGGCGGACCCACCCGAAGGGGCCTCACACCCGCGGCCGCTGCGTGTCTAACCCCAAGAGAGTCGATGAGAATGGATCCCGCGACCTCACATGCTGGGAGGCCTAACTACAAGTACTCGACCGATTGAGCTAACTCTTGGGGATTTTATTCTTCAAGTAGTTATTGTATAACTTATTTGAATTATCTATCTTAAAGTTGTACCATAAGTTCACATTTGTTGCACATTATGTATACTCTTTGGTATGTTATGTTGTTTTAACTATTTGGGACATAATAAAAACCAATCAAATTATTCTCATTGAACAAACGTAGGACAAAGTGTTCATATTTGTTGAATGTATTTTTGATGAGTAAAACTAGTTGAATTATTCAAATGCAATTTTGATGAGTAAAAATAGTGGAATTATTCAATGTTAACAATTGTGGCAGATTGTCCATATTTGTTTGATGTACTCTTGATAAAGTCCATTTTATAGAAGCTCAACTATATAATAGAATTTGGAAATAATTTTAATTATTTATTTTACTATTTAAATCAAGGTTATTTCCATTAACATATTTCTATTTTTTATATACAATGTAGAAATATAAATTAAACAAATATTGCTTATCCTTTTAAATTCAATATATGCTTTTTTTTTCCTTGGGAAAAAAATCATAATTTCATTACATCTTTTAGAACAAAATTACATTTTGTAGATACACTGCTTGTGTATTTGGAAAGTACCATAAAGGTCCATACAAAGAGTACAAAATAAGGGACAAATACAGTCCCTTCTACCCACATATATCAAAAAAAATTATATATCAAGTTCTAGCCACATATTGAAATATGTCCAAAAATAAATATCAGAAATAGGTAACTGCTGTCATAGTCGACTCAGGTAGTATAGGGTGCTGATATAACCCGTTATATAATAAACAGTTTAGAAAAAATAGAGCAAAAAATTGTAATATGAGCTTCCCCAATCATTCCTTCAAGGGACGATGATAATATTCATGAATGAGCTCCCCATAGTGTTCTCTAATCTGCCATTGAACCATTGCCAATAACAAGCCCGCCATGTCATAGAATTTTTCACTGTTGTGTCCCTTTAATCCAATTGATAACAATTAAATAAATAAGGCTTATATATTCAATTATATGAAAATAAATAAATAAACAAAAAAACATTTTCCAGATGCTAGCTTAAAATTGACATTTCAATTTTATTACAATGATTGAAAAAAAATTAAAATATTATTTCTAATTTGAGCATTTCAGTTTTATTCTTTCCTTTTATTTTGATTGATTTGTGTTCCAAGTATTTTTTTTCTCCATAGGAAAAAAAGATGAAATTTTTTATTAAAATCCAGATAAGTCTGTACAAAATTGTATGCAGATGCATACCACTGCTTATACAACCATCATGCTATAACAACCACTTTTCCAAAAGGAAATAGTTTACCATCTAATCATCTCTATCCCAAGAGATTATGCCAAAAAAGAGCCAGATATAAGTGCTCTAATGTTGATGTTTATGTTACCCCTGAGCCTTTTGATAGTTCCAAAAATGAGCTAGGCCTGTAGCCTATGCTCCTTTTTTCTGAGCTAAGAATAGAGCTGAAAAAAGAAAATTTTAACAGAGGTCTATAGATATGTGTGTCCAAAATAGTCAAACAAGTCGCCTTATGTTACAGAGAGAAATTCCTATGGCTTGGGGTACCACAACAGACAGCTTGACTCCAGAAATCAATCTTTTCCAATATGCAATAGAAATAAATGTCTAACACTAAAGGATCAGACCTCGTACCTTATTCCGGACGGTTGAAGTAGATCCCCGTTGAGCTTTCCAATCTTCATCTTGAATTGATATAGTACTTTCCTCAACAACAAGTAAACAATACAATCATACTATATATCATGGTGTTAGAACTATTCTAGCATATATAATCAATAATGTAAAAGCATTTGACATATTCCAATGGATACCATATTCAATCAAATACACATCATTGGACAGGAAAATATATTTCTATTAATATAAATCAGAGATTACAAGATAGATACAACCTCTGACGGCACATCTGCGAACCGGAGAAACTGAATCCCCCACTTGGGCCTCCACCACTTCAATCCTCCATCTCTCGATAGAAAGCTCACAATAAAAATGCAAGCTTGGGAAGAACAAAAAAGTGCTCCATGGGACAAAGGGATGCAGACTCAAGTATAAGTTCTGGCAACAATGGACTATAGTTTCTTTGCTTCAATTCTCTCTTTATGCCTTCAATGTACCAAGGGGTTCCTTATGTAGCTTTCAAAGGGATAATGAAAGGTCGAATCCGAGCGATCTCAAGGCATATGGAAGGCCAGGAGTCAAATGAGTCGGATCTGTCAAGGAAAACTCCAAAAGGATTTGGATTATGTACACATCCCGATGTATGCGGTTATATGGGTCAAACCCGCGTATGTACGCGGTTATCGGGTTAAAATCCGTGTATATCATTTTTTATATGTTTTTAGGGATGATCAAGGAAACATCAAAGGACAAAAGATGGTCCATGGGGTCTAAAGAGTCTGCAGCGGGACAGGGGAAGGCCATACAAAGTATGATTCACCTAGAGTGGTGAAATCCGCTATAACAGATGCCCCCTAATGTGTGAGGTCAGAGGGGTTATACGATGGCCGAAATACATTATAAGTCCATCCCAGAAGTGGAGTGATAAAGGATCCCAAATGGAAGACCAGCCACCCAATCAGCATAGCACCATAATACAACTCTACATATAACTGCAAGTACATATAGTAGTCTCGGATACATAAGAGTACAATGGCCATGAATAGGCATAATACATGATATTACATATGTGGTCATCGATATCACATATGTGGTCATCGCCACGTACAATATACATAGATCAGAATCTCCATGATGAAGATATACAAAGGACCATGATCTCCATAATGGCTGAAGATATATAATAGATCAAGATCTCCATAGTGGATAGAAATGTCTGACATATACTGGTATCAATTCACGAGAGCTAAAATCTCATGAACACTGGCACGATCAAGGAGGTAGCATATAAGAGATGCCACCAATCTGGAAAGTCTTCTACACAAACTGCTACGAGTACATGTCCTACTATGCGAATAGACGTGTCGAGGTCGAACATAGTAGTCCATCGTCTAATTACCGGTCATTGATGTATACCGTTAACAGACGCGAGATTACCCACCGATAATGAAAATGGGAATCAAGGTACTAGAGTGCAACCTAACAAGTGCGAATAAATGTGTTGAGGTCGAACACTTGAGAGGATCCATCGATCAGGGGACATTGATGTATTCCCAAGAAACTATCGATGGAAAGAGAACCTGCAACTGATGACTGCAAGTCTCAAGGCACTCAAAAGGACTCTAGATTCCAATCCCAGAATAAATGATCTGAATTCGATGGGATGAAATCCGCTGGAAGGAGGGAATTAAGGCATCCCCCATCATCCAACACGAGGTACTCAACAAAGCTGTATAATATGGAAGAACTAGATCATAAGGTGCACGAACCAGTAACTGTACCGAGAATGGCTGACATGCAAAGTCAAGATAACTGAGGAATGGCCGACACAGGTTTCAACTTCCTTCGAACAAGAGCATAACGACGTATGGTGACTAAATGAAGGAAGCATAGACTCGATATACAAACCGGGACATCTCTGTGACATAGGAGGCATCAACAAAGGCTCCATAGGGACTGGAAGCTTAACCAGTCGATGGAGATAAAATCAGATAAATGAGTACAGATCCTAAAGTCACACTATAACCCAACCAATGGATGTGATATACAGTGCTCTGTTCGAAGGCGAAACGACTCGACAGATACCAAAGATAACATCTTTCCTTGTCCGGATTTTTGGTTTTTTTTAATTTTTTTGGACTTTTTTCAGTTATTTGAAAAGCTTGAAAAAAGAATAAACTAGCTTTATAGTTACAAACTAGGAGGAGACGAGTGTCATAAAGGCAAACAAACTAGTTCGAAGCAGTGGAACATACCTATTCTCAATGCAAGGATACATGTGTAGGATATCGACACTCAGGGGAAAATCCCCTCCCGGTAAAAAGGGAAATCAAGCTGTGAAGGATATAAAAAATGGCTCTGCATGGCTAGACATGAGACAAGCTCGGGCTATATGGCTGAAACGCAATATCAGGGGAGCCGGCATAAAGCTCAATAAGGTAGGAAAATCTCATGATAATGCATTCACAACTTGACATAGGGGAGTCCGAAGGGAAATAGGCCAGCATAAGATCAAGAGGAGTATGAGGCTCTTGCGAAATGTCATGGCGGTACTATACAACGGACTCCCACACCCTAAAGTAGAAAACGTCGGCATGGGCACCAAATGCAAATAAGGCGCTAACTAGGGTACCCATGTAAGGTGAAGCTCTACCACTCATCTCATGCCACTTCTAAAGCAGCAAGAAGGTTCCGTGACATAATAAAGTGGGTTCGTACCTAAGGTCATGGTGACATGGTCATAAGGTCATGCAAAATGCAAACGGTGATGAACCTAACCTATATGCCAGTGTAGACATTATACCTGAGATCAGTACGAACGGGTCAATCCAATGGCTGAAACGGCACTGCAAAAGGTCTTCTACATCACAAATTATGTCAAAAACGGTCTAAAATGGTTAGAAAATGTCAAAACTATAGGAAAGGGGGTAAAAATTTTCAAATATTTGAAATTTTTTCTATAAATAATAAGAAATATAAATCATTTGAAACTTTTACCCATTTGAGCTCTGATTTTCAACTGCAAATTATAGGAGATCCAGCCAATGGAATTCACAACCGTTTCTTCCAGGTAGTTACTCATGCTCTCCTCTTGCATTTTGATATAATTTTTGTTGATTTTCATGGTTAAATGAGGTTGTTTAGTCCATCTCTACATGAGCACTGCGGCCCATGCATATATCAAAGCTTTTTCTGTGTATAGGGATGGCTATACGTGGAAAAGGGGCTAGAAACCGCGTACATACGTGGCTGTTTGGAAAATAGTCGCGTATGAGGCCATGCAAGTGTTTTTCTAAGAAACTAATGGGAAATTTGGCAATTTCTCTTGCAGGATGGTGCTAGAGTGGAGAGAGCGCGAGCATGGTGAAGTAGAGGAAGTAGTAAGGGCTGACGTAATGGCTCAACAAGATCTTCATGGCTGCGGACTCTACAAGTTTTGGTGTCTTGGTGGTTTGAGGGCCAAACCAAGACTGCTACAGATGCTGGTAGACTATTGGGATCTAGACTCGGAGTCCTTCCAGATTGATGGGATGTCTCTCACCATTGAGGTGGAAGACATATACTTTATCACAGGGCTATCTAGACGAGGGGAGGTGGTGAACCTTCGTTCCCGAGGTGGGCTTACTATCGATGAGTACATAGCTGTGTACTGCTACCCAGATACGGAGAAGGTGGGGAGTCAAGTCCCCACCAATGCTATACAGGTGTTGGGCCTAAAGGCCATACTACTGACGCTGGGCAGGATAGCAGGCTTAGCATCACTCCATCAGACCTCGTGGCCACTGATGTTCTACGCAGTGGAGTGCATGAGACTGACCATATATGACTGGAGTACCACACTACTGAGCAACATGAAACACCAGATCAGTGAGTGTAAGGCAGGAAAGATACAAAACTTCGGGTTCAGCAGCATTTTGAGCACATTTTTCTTCGAGTGTGTTCCAGGATTGAGCCCTAGAGTGGACGTTCCTCTCCACGGGGTTTGAGATCCGGCCCAACGGATTTGGGCAGATGCTATGCGCAGACTGGGGGGTGGTAGGGTGACCAACCCATATCCAACTGACTTATTTCCATGGTGGCGATGATAGATAGTTTCCATAGACGACTACCCCTATGCAGGGATAGACTTCCGGGGGGATCCGGACATGCCATTGCCACTAGGATCAGCATATGGAGAGATAAGTACCGAATCTCAACTCTCACTCTTTTTAAAAAATTTTGAGTTATTTAAATTTTTTGTATTTTCTTGATTATGTGGAATCAAAAAGACATATTTTTGCGTGACAACACATAGTGACATCTACCATTCATGTGCAGATGTGGGACCACGGTGACCAGAGGGCTTCCCACGTCATAGACGGATGGGAAGAGGAGATGACATCACGGGTGTGGATGCGGAGCAGACGCTCCAGAGCATTCATACCAACTTCGTGCGGCTGACTCATAGAGTTCCCATGGCGCAAGTCTAGGACTTTCCTGAGGCCATGCAGTGATAGGTGGTGGGTGTACCACACGCATGGGTGCGTTTATTTCGATGGCTAGCTAGAGCCGTGGTGACGTACCATGATCACAACCCTCCTCCTCCACAGGATTAGACACCTAGGATTGTATACATTTTGTACGACCGTGTATTATATGATGGAATCTTTGAAAGCTCCACTTTTGTATATGACACTATGTATTACCACATTTTTGATATATAAATTTTTTTATGGTGATCGGTTTATTTATTACATTTGTAAAAAATGTTTGTGATTAATTTATTATGAATGAAACAAATGCCAATCTAACACGTAGTTAGCATATGAGTCAGCAACTTGATTATTATTTCTTGGAATGTGTATATATGTTATACTGTTAAAGTGCCGTTCTAACAATCTCACATGTAAGAACCTTCTCAATAACGTTGGATCTCTAACATGGTACAAACCATTGAGCTGTGACACTACTAACTCCGAATCAAGACATACCTCAAGAGATAGAATGCCATGCAAAATGGCATCCCGTAGAAGCTCAATAACGGTGCTATATTCAGCAACATTGTTGGAAGATGGTCGTAGACATACACCTCCTGAAGACAGTACCTGACCCATAGGAGTATAAATCACCCAAGAAGCAGAGGCTGAGTGTTGAGTGTGATGGCTTGCACCATCCGTGAATCCTATGTAGGTGGAAGATTCCATTGACATCTGCCAAAAGAAACAGAAACTAATCACAAACCCGATCATGATAAGAAAAATACCTAACTATGCAAAGCTGTACAATAATATACAACAAGCAGCCTTGGCTAAAGATCATGCATAGTAATTTTTGAGATAGAGCCCATTTCTAGGCTCCGCCAAATCTGTACCTTCATAATCGACTAACTCATAGGCACCCTTCTCTAATACATGCTTGACCACGTAAGGACCACGCCACATAGGATTAAATTTCCCTGCCCCCAAGGGTTCTTTTGATTGATCCCACAAAAGGACCAAGTCTCCTTCACTAAACACTCTTGGACGAACAAATTTATCGTACTGGAACTTAACGTGATGTTTATTAACCTCTAGAGCCACCAAGGCATCTCGACGCTGCTCATCAAGTTGCTCAAGGTGAACCAAATGCTCCTCCAAAGGTGAAGTGTCTGGTAAGAGTTCCACAGCTAGCTTCAATGAAGGAATCTCGCATTCAACTGACAATATCGACTCCACTCCATGCACAAGCTAATATGGAGAAAAACCAGTGGCAGTCTTAACTGCGGTTCGATATGCCCACAAAGCAGGGTATAACATAATATGCCAATTCGTCTTGCTTTGTGCGATGGTTCGTTGGAGAATGAACTTGAGTGATTTTTTCACTGCCTCTACCTGTCCATTCACTTGGGGGTAGTAAGAAGAGGAGTGCTCTTGCTTATACCCTAACTTGGATGCCAACTCTTCCATCATACGGTTCTGAAAGTGCGAGCCATGGTCAGTGACAAGCTCTTTCAGAATCCCGAACTGAGTAATGATTTGGTTGAATACAAAATGAGTGGCTGTCTCACCATTGGATTTTACTGTAGGCATTGCCTCAGCCCATTTCATGAAATAATCAACAGCCACAATAATATGATGGTGCCCCCCAGCCGAAGCTGGGTTGCAATCCATAAAATCGATCCCCCACTTAGTGAAGGGACCGGCGGTGATAATGGGGTGTAACGGGGTAGGTTTCGAGCATGTATTATGTGCGAACACATGGAAAGGGTGGCATCTCTTGACCACATCAACACAATCCTTAAAGATAGACGGCCAGAAATAACCCTCTCTCAAAATCTTTTGAGCTGTAGAAATCCCAGATAAATGACCACCACACGCCCCTCCGTGGCAATCATTCAGCACAACCTCAACCTCCTCCTGAGTTAAACAACATTGTAAAATGGAATCTACCCCATGGAGGTATAAAGTATTGTCCACTATAAGGTAGTTCTTAGAGACGTGACGTAATCGTCGTCATTCATCTCGCGAGAGGTGAGTAGGGGTCCTTTGTGTTTGCAGATATACTATGATATCTCCATACCATGGGTCAGACGCTGAGATTAAGAAGATATGTTCATCGACAAACGTATCCTCACAAACCAACTCCTCGGCCTCGCTAGGGAAATCCGATATAAGCTCTGCAAAAATTAACGACTTCTTTGATTTTGCCGAAACAAACTCGAGATCAAACTCTTGCATAATGACAATCCATTTATTATACTTCCCCCCAATCATCCTTCATGTGAGGACGAACTGAAACGGATTGACATGGGCCACAACCAAGGTCTGGTGAAGGAGAATATAATGTCTCAAACACTGAACCGCATGTACGGTAGCTAAAGCAAGCTTATCGACATGAGAATAATGAATCTCTGCGTCAATAAGGTTTCGGCTCAGATAATATATGACATGATCTTGGAGCTCCTCATCCTCTTGAACCAAAACCATACCAATCGTCTCTAAAGACACGGCCACATATAATAGGAAATCATGGCTATAATCCAGAGGACTAATCACCGGGGCCGATGCTAGGGCTTGCTTGAGTGCATCAAAGGACTCCTGGGCTCGCTCATCCCACTCAAAGGGAGTATCCTTCTTTAAGAGACACATGAAGCCTCTAGTCAAATTGGCAAAGTTGACAACAAATATTCGTAAGAAGTTTTCCATGCCTTGCAAACACTGAAGATGACGAATGTTCTTCGGGGGAGACAATTGAAGTATTGCCTCCACCTTCAAAGGGTCAACTCTTATACCCTCCTGTGAAACGATGAATCCTAACAAACGACCTGACTTCACGCAAAAGATGCACTTATGAGGATTTAATCTAACTGAATAGTGCCGGCATCTTTCGAATACCAATCTCAAGTGATAGGGATGACGCATTCTCATACGAGAATGAGTAGCGAGATCATCCAAAAATACTTCGATAATGGACTTGAGATCGTGGAAAATCAAGGTCATCGCCCATTGAAACGTGGCTCCGACGTTTTTAAGGCCGAAAGGCATTTTTCGATATGCAAACGTTCCCCAAGGACAAATGAATGCAATCTTGTGTTGGTCCTGAGGTTTAATCTGGATCTGATTATACCCGGAAAAGCCGTCCATGAAGGAGAACACCTCGCTACCCGCACACTCATCCAAAATATTATCTATAAATGGTGTGGGGAAGTTATCCTTAGGACAAGCACGATTTAAATCATGGAAATCAGTGCATATTCAGATCGCTTCCTGCTTCTTATCCATCAGAATGAGGTTTGAAACCCACTCCGTCAAGGGAACAGGATAGATGAAACCGGCTTTCAACAGCTTCTCTATCTCTGCCTTAATGGCGGGTGCTTTCCTAGGATTTACGGCGCGTAAACGTTGTTCGACAATCTGAGGGTCAATACCTGGCATCTCGTCGTAAGACCAAGAAAAAAATCATGGAATTCCTTGAATAGCTCAGTATATTCGAGAATCTCAGCATGGGAACATTCCGCCGCAATATAGACATTCTCAACGGTGCCAGGATTGCGAGAGATGTTGATAGGAATCATGGAAGATATGTTCGCCATGTTTCCATCAGCCATCGGACCAGGAGAGCTTAATGGAACCATAGGAATACCAACTCTTTGACTAAGAATATACCTATAATCCTCATGCTCCAAACGGTTAAGCGATGGAAGGAAGTACGATCTATGATGAAGTTCCTCCCATGGCGGCTCAACACCTGACATAGCCTCGATAATCGCTTCATCTGAAGAGAAAACCGTATCAAGGTAGTCGTGGGCATGAGAAGACTGTACTTCCCATGCTGGTAGCATAAAGGGGTCTTCCTCCTCCGTCCATGAAGAGGAAGAACAAGGCTCTGCAACACTATTGAGATTATCTTGATAAGCAATCATAGCTGCAGGCAACGGCACACTTGTCTTGACGGGCTCACTTGAAGTTCTCGGTGTAGGAAGAATCCAAGGATCTTCCATATGGGACGTGCGAAAGGACACCGAGGTCGTAGATGTTGAAGCCTCATTGGAACAAGATCCTATCATGAGGACCGGTGTAGGACAACTAAAGCTTCCCATGAGGGATGGATACATGCCTACACCCACACTCCCAGTTGCCGACTGAGAGTGTTCAACGATCGGGACTGAGGCTCCCGAAGATGCGGTAACAGGCGAATTCTTGAATGCCATTTGATCAATTGTTACAATATTCCCGTTATGTGGAAATCATACAACGCGGAACAAGGAAGAAGCGACGGCTTGCATACTATACATCCAGTTCCTACCCAGCAAGAGATTGTAGTCAAGGGGCGCATCAACCAACTCAACCTCTATCGCAATGGTCTTCCCCCCCAAACGGACTTTAAGGGAAGGAAGGATGTCGTGCGGCCTAAAAGATCTCCCATCAAAAGAGGTTAACATAGTTGCTGATTTAGACAGCTCAGAAGAACCCAGACCCTTCCAACAGGACAAAGACATCACAGAAGCTGCAGCGCCCTCGTCAATCACAGTACACTTGATGATCATATTAAGACATTCTACATGCACCAAAAGGGACACATAGTAGGGAAAGCGAGGCTGCAGCCTTGTGGTTTCAAATTTGATCACCAAGGAAGAATCATCCCCGTTCACACCAAGGGCAGAACACAACGCCTTCCTTTGCGAAGGACAACTCTAAAGCACTTCCAGTGCAGACATCGCACAAAGAGTATGGCCCAAATCCTCAACAACTGAATAATTCTGGGCAGCTCGGGCATTTTTATTATGCCCCGAACGCTTAAGTACTCCCTAAGGAATGCGAGGTACAGCCTCAGGTTTATCCACAGGTTTCTCAATGCGCAAAGGGGTTCCTGGTGGATTAGGCTCTTTGCCTAGGCTGGGTTGTGACGAACTATAATCTTTCGCATGAGTCACAACCTTGGCAACATGGAACATGTTAATGCACCCACGAGCACTAGTCTCTGGTGGATCACTCTCACTGGATTGGTCATGGGACTTCGAGTTCATATTCTAGTTATTCGGTAAAGGGTTTGTTAGCACAGCTGGGCCTTGTGCTAAGAATCTCGAAGCTTCATCAATCCGAGGGCACAAGTAAGTGAGATGATCATCCTTACATATATTGCAAGGGAATTTAACCTTACGTTTCGCTTGCTTGTCCCCCCCATCATTTTTACCGTTCTTGTCATTATTGGTAGCATTCTCATTCTTATTCCCACCCTTTCGATTATTATTCTTACCCTTTCTCCTATTCTGTCTGGGCTGCTGGTTACCCTTTTGGTCCGACGATTGCACACAAAGTACATTCTCCATTTGGGCGGGTTGAGATGAACCCGTAGCTTGGCCCGAAGCAGATTGGTTGAGCGACAATTGACTAACTTGTTTTGCAACCGAATCCGCAGGTTTCACACTTGCACAACCCACAATGCCATCGGCATGTGGTCCAGGTTTGACCTTGGGATCAAAACTGGAACGAGGAGCGTTGGGAATAATATTGTACAACAAACTGGACTGAGCATAGATCAAGTCCAGTTCCTGCACCCTAAATATCGCTTGTTCCTCATTCTGCACTCCGGATGTGGAAACATCCTTCACTATATATGGCAATAACGATTTGAGGAACCACTCGAGAAGGAACTCTAGCGGTATAAAATCTTTAATTAATATCTTCTGTCTACGCCACTCTTGAATATGATCAGAAATATGGGTGGCTTTATCTTGCCGAAATGTCGACAAGAGTTCAGTACCAACGTGATAGCGCATTGGTAGCTGGAAGTGATTAAGAAAAGTCATCGCAAGGTTGTCGAACACAGTGAAAGCGCCCCTAGGTAACTCTATATACCATTTTGCCGCAGGCCCTGTGAGGGTGCGTTGAAATAGTCTCAAACGGACTGAGTCCTGATATAACGAATTCGAAGAGCACCAAAGGTGAAACGTAGTAACGTGTTTACTCAGATCCTCTCTCGATTTGCCTTCGAACTTAGGTATATCCGAAGGAAGCTTGGTAGGGACAGCCGGCCAAGCTGGGTCGTGAGCCACAGGATCGTTCGTAAGTCTCGATAAGTCAGGAAGGTTAAGCATCCCGAGAAAAGGGAGTCTAGCATGATGAGGTCTATGGACCACTCCCTGGTTCATATAGGGTTGATTACCACCATGGCCTTGGCCATAGTGTCCTCCTCCTGTCTGACCCGTATAGGGTGGCATGGAAGTACCATAGTAAGGTGGACCTCAAGTAGTAGGAGCTACGAAGCTGTAATTAGGAGAGTAAGTTGGTTGTTGATACTCGCCTCTGTAAGGTGAAGAAACCTGTCCATACTGCATCCCATAATAAGGTCCATAGGTCATCGCATGCGATGCCCCATGAGACACTCCGTAGGTAGGGAGATAAGCTCTGGAAGGAGGGACATACATACCCGAAGTAGGTATATACGCCCTAGATGTAGCAAGCTGACCTCTAGAAGTGTGAACATATCCTCCCGAAGCAGTGGCCGGTATGTGAACTTGAGACACAATCGACCTAGTAACCACAGTACAGACCTGACTTGTAGTCATATACTAGCTCGAAGGACCACGTGAATAAGGTAGAGGATGCACATTTGAAGAACTAGGAACCGAGGATGAAGGAATCTGAGTAATAAGAAACGTATTACTTCCTATCATCACTCATCTCAGGTCTAGTATCCTAATTGGATTGCTAACCCTAGACCTAGGAGGGAGATATGATGTAGCTTCCACCACTGGGACAGAAGGTGCAATGTGACTAGTGCTCCCAAATCTCTCCGCATGGAAAGGAATGAGAGTGCCCCCAAGCATAGTGTTAGGCTCAAAGTCGGATTCGACATGAAATGTCAAATCATGTGCAGGGAAACCAAACATAGCATAACTACCATAGCTAGTGCTGGCAGGTTCAAAGTGAGTCTCGGCATCTTTCGGTATTCCATACCGGTAACGCGTCAATGGGGAATCGGATCGAGGGTGAGTAGGTCTATCATGCAAGGGTCCTATCTCAGAAATCACGGGATCGAACTCAGCTAGGTCCAGTGAAGGATCATATGTAGAAGTAAGTTCCCCATTGTCAATATGAATGGGAGGAGGTGGTTCAGAAATCTCTTCAGAACGGTCTCCCATGGTGTGTGAATCAGTGTGTGACATAGTCCACCTGGACTGTCTAGGTCTCTCTCCCAAAGGAGGAGGAGAAGTAGAAGGCGGAAGTCCTGCTAACCAACGAGAATGGAGAGGAACCACATTCGAATCCACAATGACTCAAAAAATAGCAAAGACTCTCTATTTACGTAAACCCTAGGTCAACTAGCGTTCACAGAGCAATCACTAATAAAATCTAAAACCAAATGCAAGCAAACAAGGGTTGGATAAGTGAGCTCCTGAATGAAGCAGGTATGTCTCGCCTAGGAGAGTCCTGAGACTCCCATACACAACAAGTGGAGGTATGTAACCAATTATTGTGGCCCTCAGCTTCAACGCGTAAAGCGACTGTGCTGTCCGACCCCAACCTGGCCGGGACACCCGTAGAATAACCTCTACAATTACCCCCTCGATATCCTAGGTAAGGTCACTAAGGTCACCTCAATATAGTCAAATCTCAGGTGGATAGTCACAGGCGGGATTGACCGTAGGGGTAGGGTCAAAGCTTGAAACTCTCGAAAGAGCCCCCAGATACGAATACAATCCTGGAAATATCTCCGGTGCTACTCAGTTATGACTAGGGGTCATCCCAACCAATAACCGCTCACACTGCCTCATGCTTAATTCCTGTTTGAGAGGAGGATCCCGAGAACAATGGTTATACCAAGGATTTCACACTCTCACCTGAACAGACACCTAGATGTTGTTGTTTAGTGATCTTGGAGAATTAACTTACAATGAACTATTCCAAGATCCTAAAACCTAAGCTTGTTGGTGCACCCTAGAAAAGAAAAGAGTGTAATTCATTTTATTTAGCGTTGATTTTAGTTGGCTTTATTACTCAAAAATAGGATATGGTCGTGCAACTAGTGGTGTTATGACGCAACAAGAAGTAAAATGCACACCGTAACAATCAATGAAAATGCATTGTGTCCATGAAACAGGGTATGTGTACTACGTGAAATGCACAATTCTTCTTCCAATGATGAATGCAAGTATTTCCTATATGAAGTCCTAACTAGTACTCCAAAGCAAATCTAGATCTAGTGCAAGTACAATGCAAAGTGCAAAATGCAATGCATGATGATAAGCAAATGTTTTTGGATTTTTTGAAAATAAAAGAGATGCAAAAAGAAAAAGAATGATTCTATGACCCCTAGACTCTACAAGAACACATAAACAACATTCAAGCAAATCACTAAGGTAAAAGAACTCTAATGCACTAATCTCAAACAAAAAATCGAAAATGCCATGACAAGAACTTTCCTAAAAAAAATTTAGGCTAAAAAAAACGTTTCTGGTTAGAAACAGAGGTCAAAACAGACTCAGGTAGTGCCAAAGGAGACTCAGCAACTAACAACATTCACCCAGCAACCAATTATCTTCCCCAAAAAGACAAAATCAAGGGTATACACGACTGTTCGCAGTAAACCCACATGTATACGCGGAAATCACAGAGGAAACCACATGTATATGCGATTGTAAATAAAAAACCTGCGTACAGGAAGAAAAGTTGCATAAAATTCAAGGCAAACAAGTAGGCTGAGACAGACTTCACACCAATTAGACTCTACCAGGCATACATGCCCCCAGACCCGACACAGAAACAAGAGAGAAAGAGCAATTCAAATACATTGAATGCCAAGAAAATCACCCCCAAAGGACAACTACTAGGAACTCCCCAGCGGAGTCGCCAATTCTGTTATGAAGAGAAATTCCTATGGCTTGGGGTACCACAACAGACAGCTTGACTCCAGAAATCAATCTTTTCCAATATGCAATAGAAATAAATGTCTAACACTAAAGGATCAGACCTCGTACCTTATTCCGGACGGTTGAAGTAGATCCCCGTTGAGCTTTCCAATCTTCAGCTTGAATTGATATAGTACTTTCCTCAACAACAAGTAAACAATACAAGCATACTATATATAATGGTGTTAGAACTATTCTAGCATATATAATCAATAATGTAAAAGCATTTGACATATTCCAATGGATACCATATTCAATCAAATACACATCATTGGAAAGGAAAAGATATTTCTATTAATATAAATCAGAGATTACAAGATAGATACAACCTATGACGGCACATCTGTGAATCGAAGAAATTGAATCCCCCACTTGGGCCTCCACCACTTCAATCCTCCGTCTCTCGATAGCAAGCTCACAAGCAAAAGGCAAGCTTGGGAAGAACACAAAAGTGCTCCAAGGGACAAAGGGATGCAGACTCAAGTATAAGTTCTGGCAACAATGCACTATAGTTTCTTTGCTTCAATTCTCTCTATATGCCTTCAATGTACCAAGGGGTTCCTTATATAGCTTTCAAAGGGATAATGAAAGGTCGAATCCGAGCGATCTCAAGGCATATGGAAGGCCAGGAGTCAAATGAGTCGGATCCATGTCAAGGAAAACTCCAAAAGGATTTGGATTATGTACACATCCCGATGTACGCTGTTATATGGGTCAAACCCATGTATGTACGCGGTTATTGGGTTAAAATGTGCGTATATCATTTTTTATATGCTTTTAGGGATGATAAAGGAAACATCAAAGGACAAAATATGGTCTATGGGGTCTAAAGAGTCTGCAGCGGGACAGGGGAAGTCCATACAAAGTGTGATTCACCTAGAGTGGTGAAATCCACTATAACACCTTACAGGAAAGCTTCTGCAAAAGTTCTATGGTAAAACTCACAGACTTCCCCGTCTTTGTGTTCAAAAAATTAATAGGGCTTGTTCATCCTGTGTCTTTTTGTTTCCCATTCCTTCAACAGCTTCTTAACTTGAGCCAAAATTTGCACAAAATGTGTTGCATCATTTGATCCGACTTTTGCTCGATAAGGGGTGCAATTTTATTTTATGAGGTCAAGTACCTCCTCATGCTTAAGCCAGGCTGCACCAAATTTAAAAGGACGGGCTATTTTTTTAGGGTTTCTTGATACTTCCAAGAATATGGGCTAATGATCTGAGTCCCCTTATGAGTTTACTAATTCCTTGAACTACAAATCTGTAAGCAATAATATTTCACCTTCTGCGAACAGAAGCTGTTCCTCTAGTCTAAATGGTTCAGATCCAGGACAAATGAACTACAAAGGATGAAGACCCTCCCTGGATGTCGTAGAAGCCTGGAATACCGCTTCGATAGTAAACTTGTGTACCCACAATTAGATTAAATGAGCAAACACATCAAAGCTACAAGAACATAATCTATTCATCCATGTTAGTGACTAAGGAATCCAACAAAATTTACATACGAAATCAAAACAATAGTAATGTGGGATGGAAATCAGCTTTGCATTAAGATGAACGGAGAAGTTTACAACCAATTAAGCCTTAGTGTTGATATGCATCTCCATGAAACCAACACTTTCATCCCCATAAGCTCCAACTTTTCTCTCTATGCTCTCAAATGGCTTGGGCCAAGTAGTCAATCCAACAGCATAACAATACCTCTAAAGTTCTCCCCCTCAACCATGGACATGAGCTTTTATTTATAAGGCTCAATGGATAGGGATGGTTGATAGATTTGTGGGTGAGGTGGCCTCTAAGATCCTATGATGGGGGATCTCAAGATAAAATGACCCACTATGATAGGGATAAGAGAGGACACGAGGCTCATGATCTACAATCCTCGAGAAACTTCTCTTTTTCCCATTTTACCCAGGGTATGACTTTTCTCCTCTTATGACAGAGCGGTTTAGGTTAGAACCTCTTAAGGACCAAAGGCCATATGCGGTGGCACTACTTATGACAAACAAGATGCAGGCGATGTGAACAAGGTACCGGTCATGGTCAACACGGAAAGCGTGGTGCTGAGTATTTTCATGTAAGATTGACAAACAACAGGGCTTCCACTCCAGATGTTGGGATTAAGGGAAAATATGTAAGTCAAGGGTCTTATCACATGGCGGTGACAGGATTTGGGTATAACAGGATGCCCCCCAAAGCATGAGTCTTAGAGGGATACGATAAATGAGAGATTTGAGAGAACAAGTTGTCACTTTGAGGTGAAAATGTTAGCTCGATCAGAGCATGTCATCAAGTAGGCATATGTAGTACATCAATATTTTTTACTCATAGACACAAGTAAACAACTCATGGCTACAGACCAATACAAGGTAGATCCATGGGAGGAATAAACAAGCATGGCTACTAGAATACAGTGTAGATCCATGTGATAGAGGACTCAAATTTGGACATAGCTACCAGACATACAACGTAGATCTATGTCATATAGACACAAATTTGAGCATAGCCACGACCATACAAATGTGGATCCATGATATATATACAAAAATCCATCGCAACCTGGGGAAAGAAATGAGCGCTTTAAAAAAATACCTAGGGTATTTATCTCGTCTTCCACAAAGTATGATTCTATCCATGTGATTACAATGATCTGAAGTCGAACATGGTAGAAACCACTTGATTACCGGTCAATGATGTGAACTGTTAACAAGTGCGAGGGAGATCACCATTGATGTCAATGATTCCCAAGGTACCCTAGTACAATCTGCTGAGTGTGAATAGATAATCTGATGTTGAACACCCAGTCGATTCTATCGATCAAAGGTCAATGATATGAACCTATGTCGAGAGAGAGAGAATCTGTCATTAAGGAATACAGATCTCAAGGTAGTAAGTTTTTGTTTCTAAGACTAGTTCTCGGATGATGAGCTGATGTCGATGGGAATAGTCTCATCAAAGGAGGGCCATGATGAGTCCCACATTGATGACACAAAAATCTGAACATAGTTCTAGAATGATGTGAATGTAGTAACCATAAGATTGACTCAAAAGAATTGACACAGAGATTGCTTTGACTGTAGAGGCAAACTTCTTTAAATTCCCTTTGAACATCAAGCGGCACGACAAAAGACTTGGCAGCATGACTAAATGGGAAAAACTCATGATGCGACAATGGACAATGCATTCTTTTGAAAGAATCAAAGGAGTGACATGACTCATGAAAGTGGATCGTCATGGAGATTAGCTAAATACCCAATTGACTGAAATGATATGCAGACAAGTGCCATGTTCAAAGGTAATGACAAACTACTGCCATTTTTTTGCAAAAGGATTCCCTTCCCATTACCCCCATCATGATCGATGAGTGCCTCTTTTTGGTTTTACGAGTTCAAAGAGGGTAACAAACACTTGGTGTATCTTGTCCGAAGACAAGTCCAAACTCATATGTTTTACAAACCTGAGAGAGGAGGGGTTCGTTCCCAAAGCAGGTCTCTCAATGTTTAATTTAACGAGTCCAATGAAAGAAAACTCGGTATCGTTCATGTTTAGAGAGTCTGAACGATTATGGAAGAAGAGTCCAAAGGGTTCCTTTTTCGTATGATTTAGTCGCTAAGGCCCAAAAAAGTGTAAAATCATACCTTAGAGAACTCTTCCAGTCATGATTGGCTGGAGTGTTCCTTTTTCGTAAATAGTCTATCCAAACCGAAAAAGAGATAACCTACCGTCAAAAAGATTAATCTTCGAATGCTTTAATGAGCGTGAAGAAGACAATATCGCTCGACAATCTTTTCGAATTTAGGGAGCCTAAAAATAGTTTAAAGAGGACTCCATGAAGTTTATTTACAGAATATAAAATTTTACGAGCCTGGAAAGAATCAGAAATGGACTCGACGATATTTTCGTGTTTAAGGAGCCTGAAAAGAGGTGAAAGAAGACTCCATTAGTCTTTTTCATGCTTGAATCCAAAGCACAAAAAAGTAATAAACTAAGCTCAAACCACTTTTCATGTTTTAACTAGAGCATGAAAAATGAAAAGTAAGCTCAACACCATCTTACTGTTTTTAACGAGCTCAAAGATCAGTTGAAAGAATGCTCAAAGATTGGTTTCATTTTTACGCAAGCTCAAAACCAATGGGTAAACTATGCTTGAAAAAATCCCATTAACATGATATACAGAGGTTGGAAGCTTTCCCCCAACATGATTGCTAGCGAAGCTTACCCCTAGCATGGTTTCTAAGGGCTTGACATGACCCCAAAGATTCATTTTTTCTAACGATTCTTCTTCCATACCCAACCTAAAAACCTTGGTTACTAATGTGAACATGTTCACCAGGGGGGTAGGAAGAACGAAAATCGGGCAGGTGAAAAGAAGGTTCAAGTTCTAACACTAAAGTGAATACTCGAATCAAGGGAAGGGGATCTATTTCATTTTTACACAAGCTTGAAACAGAAGGTAACTTTGCTTGGAACATGGTTTCATTTTTATGCAGGCTTGAAACCAAAAGGTAAACTATGCTTAAGGAAATCTACTTCATTTTTTAACGAGCTTGAAATAGAAAATGAACTATGCTCAAGAATGGTTTCATTTTTATGCAAGCTTGAAACCAAAAGGTAAACTATGTTTGACGATATCCATTTCATTTTTTAACGAGCTTAACATAGAATAAGATCTTTGCTCATAGGAATCTGTTTCATTTTTTAACAACCTTGACATAGAATGGGAACTATGCTCACCACATAGTTTCATTTTTATGCAAGCTTGAAACCAAAAGGTAAACTATGCTTAAGGAGTGGTTTTATTTTTTAACGAGATTGAAACCAAAAGTAAACTATGCTCACAAACCTGCTCCTACCCAACATGATATACAGAGATTGGTAGGTTGCCCCCATTTCATAAAAGCTAGTGGTTTAGCTCCATTATGATGTCCATAAACTAGAGCCATGCCCCCCATTTTACCTATGATGGGAAGAAGCTAACTAGAAGAAGGGGAAGGAACCAAAAGAACATGTGGCACATTCAGGGCGGTTTGATTACTAGGAGTAATGCGATGGTCAGGTGTAACAAAGGAAAGCTGATCAATGGTCATAATATTCCCATCACGGGGAAAATGTGTTATAGCGGATTTCACCACTCTAGGTGAATCACACTTTGTATGGCCTTCCCCTGTCCCGCTGCAGACTCTTTAGACCCCATGGACAATATTTTATCCTTTGATGTTTCCTTGATCATCCCTAAAAACTATATAAAAGATGATATACGCGGCTTTTTCCCCGATAACCGCGTACATACGCAAGTTTGACCCCTATATCCGCGTACATCGGGATGTGTGCATAGTCCAAATCCTTTTGGAGTTTTCCTTGACATGGATCCTACTCATTTGATTCCTAGCCTTCCATATTCCTTGAGATCGCTCGGATTCGACCCTTCATTATCCCTTGTGAAGATATATAAGGAACCCCTTGGTACATTGAAGGCATATAGAGAGATTGAGAGCAACGAAACTATAGTCCATTATTGCCGGAATTTATGCTTTAGTCTACATCCCTTTGTCCCTTTGGAGCACTATTGTGTTCTTCCCAAGCTTTCCCTTTGCTAGTGAGCTTGCTATCGTGAGATGGAGGATTGAGGTGGTGGAGGCCCAAGTGGGGGATTCAGTTTTTCTAATTCGCAGACGTGCCATCAGAGGTTGTACCTATCTTGTAATCTCTGATTTATATTAATAAGAACTATCTTTCCTGTCCAATGATGTGTATTTGATTGAATATTGTATCCATTGGAATATGTCAAATGCTTTTACATTATTGATTATATATGCTAGAATAGATCTAACACCATGATATATAGTATGCTTGTATTGTTTACTTGTTGTTGAGGAAGTATTATATCAATTCAAGCTGAAGATTGGAAAGCTCAACGGGGATCTACTTCAACCGTCCAGAATAAGGTACGAGGTCTGATCCTTTAGTGTTAGACATTTTATTTCTATTGCATATTGGGAAAGATTGATTTCTGGAGTCATAGCTGTCTGTTGTGGTACCCCAAGCCATAGGAATTTCTCTCCGTAACAGAATTGGTGACTCTGCTGGGGATGTCCCTTGTTTTTATTTGGGGTTTGCGGGCACAATGGGCTTGATATTATTGACTTGCTCTCTATTTCTCCCTGTTTCTGTGTCGCATTTTATAGTATGTTTGTCCATTGACACTCCCCTTTATTGGTTTGGCCTTGGCCTGCTTTTTACCAATGCCTTCTCTATATACGCATGTTTTTGGCTAAAAGTCGCGTACATACGCGGATTTTTGGCTAAAAGTCACATACATACGTAGCTGTTCTTTATACAGTTGCGTACATCCTCCCTTTTGGTGAGTTTGATGTTGTGGGAAGTTGCTGGGTGGGTTGTGAGTGTGGTTGGGTCTTCCTTGGGTCTGATGTTGTCTGTTGGATGCTTCTTTTGTGACCAGAGACCACTCTTTCATTGATTTTTCTTTGAAAGTAGTTTTAGTCATTTTTCCTTTTTGTTTTTCCATTAGTGCATTACTCTTTTTTGTCTTGGTGTCTTGCTGGGCTTGTCTTTTATACTTGCTACAGAGACTGAGAGTTTTAGATGACTTTTATTGCATTTTTCATTCTTTTATATTGAAAAATACAAAGTAGTTGCATCTTAGATATGGATTTGAGGAGGTAATTGCATTGGATTGCTTGGATGAGAGTTGTGTTTAGGATTTCATATAGGAAGGATTGCATTGGCATTCGGAAAGGAATATATATTTATGCATCTCATGTAGTGGCATACCCTATTTTTCATTTGACAAAGGTTACACTTAGCATTGTTTGTTATGGTGTGCACTTTTATTTCACTGCTGAGTCTTCATATCATTAGTTGCACGGCCATTTCCCTTTGAGTAATTACAACCAACTAAAATCAACGCTAATTAAAATGAATTACACTCTTTTTCTTTTTAGGGTGCACCGACAAGCTTAGGTTTTAGGATCTTGGAATAGTTCATTGTAAGTCAATTCTCCAAGATCACTAAACAACAACATCTAGGTGTCTGTCCAGGGAGTGTGTGAAATCTTTGGTATAACCATCATTCTTAGGATCCTCCTCTCAAACGGGAGTTAAGCACGAGGCAGTGTGAGCAGTTATTGATTGGGATGACCCCTAGTCATAACTGAGTAGCACCGGAGATATTTCTAGGATTGTATTCATATCTAGGGGCTCTTTCGAGAGTTTCGGGCTTTGCTACCCTGCCCATACGGTCAATCCTACCTGCGAATGTCCTCCTGAGCTTTGATTATATTGAGGTGACCTTAGTGACCTTACCTAGGATATCGAGGGGGTACTTGTAGAGGTTATTCTGCAGGTGTCCCGACCAGGTTGGGGTCGGACAGCATAGTCGCTTTACGCGTTGAAGCTGAGGGCC
Organism: Pseudotsuga menziesii; assembly: GCA_001517045.1. Lineage (NCBI taxonomy): Eukaryota > Viridiplantae > Streptophyta > Pinopsida > Pinales > Pinaceae > Pseudotsuga > Pseudotsuga menziesii. The sequence continues at coordinate 71,150 of LPNX010687601.1, forward strand.
ACAATAATTGGTTATGTACCTCCGCTTGTAGTGTATGGGAGTTTCGAGCCTCTCCTAGGCGATACATACCTGCTGCATTCGGGAGCTCACATATCCTCCCCTTGGTTTACTTGTATTTTGGCTGTAGATTTTCTTAGGAGTGTGCTCTTTGTGCGCTAGTTGGCATTTGGGATCGTGGTTACTTGAGTATATTTATGCTCTCTTGAGTTTGGGTCCTTTTATTTCCAGTATGCCTGGTATCTTATCACCCGTCCTTGGTCCTAGTACAGACTCTGGTGTCAAACTTGGGGGCATCACAGCCCCTTTCCATGCTCATAGATTTGGGAATGGTCATATTCCATCCTCTACTCCATTTGTGGAGGATTTTTATTCCCTTCGCTCAGTCTTTACACCAGTGGTCACCCTCATGGGGTGGTAGTGGATGCGTGAATGTTGGGTCTACACCTTATCGTCCTTTTTATGTCCCATCATTCACTGCATTGTTTCCTTTGGGTGCTATTGTCATGATCATTCCTCCCTATATATTATAGTTTGGATTCTTTATTGACTATTTTGGATTATTTTGGACTAATATGGTGGTCATGTAGGATTCTGTTTTGTACACTCTCTCTGAGGTTTCGACCCATTAGTGCCTGTCACAGGTATTATGTCTGAACTGGCATATAGGTTAGGATTTCACATCCGCTTGCACTTATGCATTTCCTTATGACCGTTCCATCTTAACCTTAGGTACGAACCCATTCCATGGTATCACGAAACCTTCATGCTGCTGTTAGAAGTGGTACTATGTGAATGGTAGAGCTTTCCTATACATGGGTGTCCTAGTTAGCTCCCTTTTGCATTTGGTACCCATGCTGTGAGTCCTCTCTTAGGTCCAGGAGTCCCTTTTAGTACTGCCATGACATTTCACAAGAGCCTCATACTCCTCTTGATCTTATGCTGGCCCTTTTCCCTTCGGACTCCCCTTATGTCAAGTTGTGAATGCATTATCATGAGCTCTGCCTGCCTTATTGAGCTTTATGCCGGCTCCCCTGACATTGCGTTTCAGCCATATAGCCTGAGCTTGTCTCATGTCTAGCCATGCAGAGCCATTTTTTATATCCTTCACTGCTTGATTTCCCTTTTTACCGGGAGGGGATTTTCCCCCGAGTGTCGATATCCTACACATGTATCCTTGCATTGAGCATAGGTATGTTCCACTACTTGGAACTAGTTTGTTTTCCCTTATGACACTCGTCTCCTCCTAGTTTGTAACTATAAAGCTAGTTTATTCTTTTTTCAAGCTTTTCAAATAACTGAAAAAGTCCAAAAAAATAAAAAAACCAAAAAGTCGGACAAGGAAAGATGTTATATTTGGTAGCTGTTGAGTCGTGTCGCCTTCGAACAGAGCACTGTATATCACATCCATTAGTTGGGTTATAGTTTGACTTAGGAGCTATACTCGTTTATCTGAGTTTATCTCCACCGACTGGTTAAGCTTCCAGTCCTTATGGAGCCTCTGTTGATGCCTCCTGTGTCACAGAGATGTCCTAGTTTGTATATCGAGTCTATGCTGCCTTCATTCAGTCACCATACACCGTTATGCTCTTGTTCGAAGGAAGTTGAAACATGTGTCGGCCATTCCTCAGTTGTCTTGACTTTGCATGTCGGCCATTCCTGATACAGTTACTGGTTCGTGCACTTTATGATCGATTCCTTCCACATTAGACAGCTTTGCTGAGTACCTCGTGTTGGATGATGGGAGATTCCTTAATGCCCTCCTTCCAGCGGACTTCATCCCATCTACTTCAGATCATTTATTCCGGGATTGGAATCTAGAGTCCTTTTGAGTGCCTTGAGACTTGCAGTCATCAGTGGCAGGTTCTCTCGCCATCGACAGTTTCTTGGGAATACATCAATGTCCCCTGATCGATGGATTCTCTCAAGTGTTCGACCTCAACACATCTATTCACACTTGTTAGTTTGCACTCTAGTACCTTGATTCCCATTATCATTATCGGTGGGTAATCTCGCGTTTGTTAACGGTATACATCAATGATCGGTAATTAGACGATGGACTACTATGTTCGACCTCGACACCTCTATTCGCATAGTAGGACATGTACTCATAGTGGTTTGTGTAGAAGACCTTCCAGACTGGTGGCATCTCTTATATGCTACTTCCTTGATTGTGCCAGTGTTCATGAGATTTCATCTCTCGTGACTTGATTCCAGTGTATGTCAAACATTTCCAGCCACTATGGAGATCTTGATCTATTGTATATCTTCAGCCATTTTGGAGATCATGGTCCTTTGTATATCTTCATCATGGAGATTTTGATCTATGTATATTGTACGTGGCGATGAACACATATGTGATATCATGTATTATGCCTATTCATGGCCATTGTACTCTTATGTATCCGGGACTGCTATATGTACTTGCAGTTGTATGCAGAGTTGTATCATTGTACTATGCTGATTGGGTGGCTGGTCTTCCATTTTGGATCCTTCATCACTCCACTTCTAGGATGGACTTATAATGTATTTCGGCCATCGTATGACCCCTTTGACCTCACACATTAGGGGCCATCTGTTATAGCGTATTTCACCACTCTAGGTGAATCACACTTTGTATGGCCTTCCCCTGTCCCGCTGCAGACTCTTTAGACCCCATGGACAATATTTTATCCTTTGATGTTTCCTTGATCATCCCTAAAAACTATATAAAAGATGATATACGCAGCTTTTCCCCCGATAACCGCATACATACGTGAGTTTGACCCCTATATCCGCGTACATCGGGATGTGTGCATAGTCCAAATCCTTTTGGAGTTTTCCTTGACATGGATCCTACTCATTTGACTCCTGGCCTTCCATATGCCTTGAGATCGCTCGGATTCGACCCTTCATTATCCCTTGTGAAGCTATATAAGGAACCCCTTGGTACATTGAAGGCATATAGAGAGATTGAGAGCAACGAAACTATAGTCCATTGTTGCCGGAATTTATGCTTGAGTATGCATCCCTTTGTCCCTTTGGAGCACTATTGCGTTCTTCCCAAGCTTGCCCTTTGCTAGTGAGCTTGCTATTGTGAGATGGAGGATTGAGGTGGTGGAGGCCCAAGTGGGGGGATTCAGTTTCTCCGATTCACAGACGTGCCGTCAGAGGTTGTACCTATCTTGTAATCTATGATTTATATTAATAAGAACTATCTTTCCTGTCCAATGATGTGTATTTGATTGAATATTGTATCCATTGGAATATGTCAAATGTTTTTACATTATTGATTATATATGCTAGAATAGATCTAACACCATGATATATAGTATGCTTGTATTGTTTACTTGTTGTGGAGGAAGTATTATATCAATTCAAGTTGAAGATTGGAAAGCTCAACGGGGATCTACTTCAATCGTCCGGAATAAGGTACGAGGTCTGATCCTTTAGTGTTAGACATTTTATTTCTATTGCATATTGGGAAAGATTGATTTCTGGAGTCATAGATGTCTGTTGTGGTACCCCAAGCCATAGGAATTTCTCTCCGTAACAAAATGCATAACTCTAAAGAGTGTGGACACAACAACCTTCATGGCATAAACATAATGACATCCAAGGAGTAGATTAAAATCTAAAGGGCCTTGGACAACCATAACATCAATACAGACAGTTTTCCCTCCTAATGTAATAGGCAAATAAGGAAGGGTCCCTAAAGGTGCAGTAGGTATTCGATTAAAAGCCAGTATCTGATCGGTGGCTGGGACAAGCTGAGGAGAACCTAAATCTTTCCAAGAAGTTGAGGATAGAATACTAACAGAAGCCCCTTCGTAAAAAATAGTGCGAAGTACCCATCTAGTAGTAAAATTCACAATTATCTGGAAAGGAACACTTGAATGAAGATGATACTCTATTAGGTTACTCCAGTGAAAGGAAATAACCTCACTACTCGGAGAGGGTTCTATCGAAATAGACAAAATTTCCTCTTGTTGAGAACAATCAAAATGAAGCATAAAAACTTCCACAGAATTTAGTTCATTCTCTACTGGAAGAGAAGAACAAGATGAAGATTTGGTCAAAGAGACTACTTCAGTCTTAACACTCTCTGATGAAAGAGCAGGATTGGGTGGAAATGACATCGACTCAACCACTTCAGTCTTTGAAGGGAGAGTGGGATCAATTATAGGTGAAACTGAATTTATCACTTGGTCAACTAGCGAGGAATCGATGGATAACTTACTATCACTTGTTGGAATCACCTGTTGATGATCAGTAATATTTTCCAACCAACGTGAAGCTTCATCCATGCTTGGACAAAGGAAAGTACGATGCATAGCCTTGCATATCAAACAAGGATACGAGACTTTACCCTTATGACCTTTTACCAATGGGTCAGTGGTTGAGGGAGTATTGTCAACATGATGATAAAAGGTTGATGACACAGATGGTTTGTATCTTTTAGACCATTCTTCTTGTACATGGGAGAGACCGGGACACTCCTTAAGAAGGTGGTCGCCAATGCAAATCTTACAAGGGAAATTGGGTTTTTTGGGTGTTCTCTTAGAACGGGCACCATCAAGAGCAGATGGTTGCTGCTTTTTCTCTTTCTTATCCTTCTTCTTTTTACCCTTCCCTTTCTTCTTCTTCTTATCCACATGACTACTAACCATAGAGCTTTGGTTAAGTGAAGAAGAATAAAGGGATGAAGCCGCAATCGGTGAAGAAGGAGAGGGATTAGGTTGAGGTCGATACTCTCCCAGAGGAGAGGTGACATTTGAGACATTAGGTGTAACAAAAATTACCAGATTAAAAATCCAGACCAGTAATCCTATAGTTAATCCAGGAAGATTTAGAGTGGCAATAAAGGGAGGACCAATACCTTCACTTGGAGGGAATATAAAAGGTACACCTTGGAAAGGGACCTCTTGAGTGGTAGTCCCAGATGAGGATGCCATCTCTAAACTCTCTAATAACCCCCTAACTACCATGCAAAAGCAAGTACTACTCAAATTAAAAGCAACAAGCAAACATGTGAAAGGAGTGGATAAGAGTCAGGAACCTCATAGGATAGGCCAAAAGGATAACTCAAATGGTTTGAGGATTCCTAAAAGGGTCTCCTAATATACACAAGGTACGTGGGAGCTCAAATCGGTAGTAGTGTTGTCTAATGCATAACAGTTCACAAGGGGCCTTCCTATATACAATTGAGCACGTGAAGTACCTTTCTATATACCTCAAGGGTATGTGAAAGATCGTTCGATATACTGACGGTATGTGGAAGAACCACACGAGTCCCAAGATGTAATGCGGATGAGTAACGACAACTCCTACACTTAACGACACCCGAACATGTCTCTAACTTATCACTCAAATTGCTAAAATTTTTAACCTAGTACTACCATTAATTTTATCTTATGCGTTTAGGTGGAACCATGGAGTGAAAACTTGAAATTAAAGAAGATGCACACTAATCTATATGATAATGCAAGTTATCCTCTTCAATGAAATTCTACCTAAGAGAGGGAGATAGATTTACTTTTCTTCCCAAAAATGCACACCCAAATGCAAATGCAATTCTACCTTTTCAAATGAAAAGTGAAATATCAATGCACCCCAAACAATCTTCAAAGAAAATATAAGAGAGATCTAGAGAACATCAAACATAAATAAACTAAAAATGTTTCCTATCTTTTCATGTTTGAAAAAGATGCATAAAAAATTAATGGAAAAATGATTTCACTAATGTTTCCAAACAAAACTAACTCTAATGCATGCAAAGCTGAAAATATATACTTCTTCTTAATGAAAGTAAGATCTATAATTTCAAACAATCATGCACAAAACAAGAAGAAAATTGTTCAACAATGCTTGCGAATAAAGAAAAGGAGAGAGAAAAATAAAAGTTCTCTTTGAAACAAACAAGGAAACAAAGAACCAATCTTTCCTACCAAGCACTGAAAAAAATCAACATGCAAAAGGAAACAAGAATCACCCCAAGCAAAGAAAGACTCAAAACAACATGGATCACTCACATATTCCAAGTCCAAAACAAACCAAAACCTACTCATGAAAATGAAATGTATATTTCCAATTCCAATGAATAATATCTACAGAAAAGAGCAAGAGGTTTCAAGAAAATAAAAGAACGTAAAATCTAATGCAAGAAACACAAACTCTCTTTGAATGCAGAAAGAATATAACAATCAAAGTGACTGCAGAATATACAATTCATGGCCCCTCAAAAAGTAAGCCAAAAAGTAGGCCAAAAACACACAAAAATCAAAATTCAAAGTATGGAACATGGCCTACCTGGCAGCGCGGAGATGAAGCTGTTGACAAGCGGTTTTGAGGCAGAAATGATTCTTGCTCACTGGATTTAGGCAGTGGCACCGTGTATTGCTAACTGGACTCAGGCGGTGGCACCGCTCCTCGCCAACAGGACATGTGCGGTTCCCTGAATATATCCAAAACACAAGGAGAACAAAAGATCAAGTTAGAAAAATATCAGATCAAGGTAAAAACTGATAGATTGAGAATAAAAAGGAGCATAAAAGGTCGAAATAATTCAGATCTAGATAGATCTAGAAGTTTTAAACCAAAATTCACTGAGTCAGATAGTAGATCTGATTGGAGAGAGTTGGACATGGAGCCTGGATTCAGACAAGAGTTGAAGAACTAAGGAATATCAGATCAACTGATACATATATCTAATCCCTTGCAGAGTCGCTAGATTTGTAAGCAGGAATATTTCACCTTCTACGGATAGAAGCTGTTCCTCTGGTCTAAATGGTTCAAATCTAGAACAAATGGACGATAAAGGATGAATATCCTCCCTGGATGTCGTAGATACCTGGAATACTGCTTTTTATAGTAAACTTGTGTACCTCCAATCAGATTAAACGAGCAAACACATCAAAGCTACCAGAACATAATCTATTCATCCATGTCAGTGACTAAGGAATCCAACAACATTTACATGCGAAATCAAAACAACAGTAATGTGGGACAGAAATCAGCTTTGCGTTAAGATGAATGGGGAAGTTTACAACCAATTAAGCCTTACTGTCAACATGCATCTCCATGAAACCAACACTTTCATCCCCATAAGCTCCAACTTTTCTCTTTATGCTCTCAATTGGCTTGGGCCAAGTGGTCAATCCAACAGCATAACAATACCTCTAAAGTTCTCCCCCTCAACCATGGACATGAGCTTGTATTTATAAGTATCAATGGATAGGGATGGTTGAGAGATTTGGGGGTGAGGTGGACTCTAAGATCCTATGATGGGGGATATTGAGCTCAACTGACCCACTATGATAGGGATAAGAGAAGACACGAGGCTCATGATCTAGAAGTCTTGAGAAACTTCTCTTTTTCCCATTTTACCCAGGGTAGTGCTTTTCTCCTCTTATGACAGAGCGGTTTAGGTTAGAACCACTTATGGACCAAAGGCCATATGTGGTGGCACCACTTATGGAAAACAAGATGCAAGCAGTGTGAGCAAGGTACCAGTACTCATGGTCAATGGGGAAAGCGCGGTGCTGAGTATTTTCATGTAAGATTGACAAACAACATGGGTTTCCACTCAAAATGCTGGGATTAAGGGCAAGTATGTAAGTCAAGGGTCTTGTCACATGGTGGTGACAGGATTTGGGTATAACAAGATCATACTCCAGTAAAATTCCCCCCACCAGAAATCTATATAGTATTTTTGCAATTCGGTCTTTTCCTGTTCTTTTGTTTGTCCAACTTGACTTGGGCCTCTTGAGGATCCAGGCCCACCAACTTAAGGCTCTGTAACAGGTTTTGGAAGAAATATTCCAGGGGGTCCACTCTTGCATTTGGACCCCAGATCTCATGGGTCACAATGGTGAAATTAAGGTCCCCCCCAATAATCACATTCTTATTTTCTTGAAACTAAGATGCTTATACTGACTCCCAGAAAGCCACTAGACCATTATAAGGCCCATAGATGTTTATAAGGTTGGGGTGTAGGTTTGCTTCTTCCTAGAAAAGTTCCAACCCCATTCCAAAGGAGTCTCCCCATGATTTTTGGCAGCGCAACATGGTAGGGTACCATACAATTGCTAAACCTCCTGAGTGACCATTTGCACTATGGGCTAGAAAGGTGAAACCGCTTGAAATATAGGACAAAACCATAGATACCTCCTCTTCAGTGCCTAGGGTTTCCTATAGTAGAATGATATCAGGTTTCTGCACCTGTATCACTCTTTTTAGGGCAAGTTTTTTTTGGGTAATTTCCACACCCTTGCTGTTGAGAGATAGGAATTTCATTTGGGATCCCCTTAAGGGGTTTTCACTGCTCCAAGTGCCCCAAAAAGAGTTTTTTTCTTACCATTTGATTGGTCCCTGAGTGATTTTTGCTGGGAAAAGGATAGGAAAGAGGGTCTCCCTCTTCCTTTCCCCCAGGTTGGGATAATTGGGTTTGCCTCCAAGTAGAATAAAGGGTTTTCCTGAGCTGGTATGTCCCTTGAATGGATTTGAAATCTATTTGGGGAAATGGAGTCATAATTAGGGGATGAGTTGATCGTTGCAGAGCACAAGACTGTGTGGGGGAAATAGGTCGCTCGTTTGAGAGGGAGGGGGGAGAAGGTAGGGAAGCAGGAGGGGATGGGGGTTTACCCTGGGTGGGAGGGGGATGAACTATCACAGAAGTGTAGTTGTGTGTAGGTGCAACATCATTTATAATGAAATTATTTAACTGTTCTTTTATATAAAAAATAGAGGACATACCCGTGAGGTGTTGCATGCTTCCTTCGGTACGAAGTTCTGTCTTGTCTTCATGGGGGTGCTGTAGTGGAACAGTCTCAGAGCTTCTTATGCCTAGTGCTAAAGCTTTCTTCCCTTTTTCCTATGGATCGGTATCCCCAGGGTACCTTCTTTTACGTGCTGTGGCTGTAGATGCTGCAATAGGGCATTTTCATGCTAGATGTCCCACTTTGTGGCACCGATGAAATCTAAATAGTAGACCCTCATATTCTAATGGTTTTTGTTGATTTACATTGCCTCTGATGAGGTTGAGGCACTCCTTCAACTATATTCTTATGTCCATAGAAACCAAAATTCACGCCATAGCCCTCCTCTGGGTTTGCAGGTATGAGAAATATGCTTCAAGGTATGTCCCTATGGCATTACTGAGGTCCTTCAGCGAGGCTGGGTTTCAAAATTCTAGTGGTAGGCCTGGTAATCATACCCATACAGCCATTGTATCCATTCGTTCACTATCGAAATCGAACAGGGGCATCCATCTCTTCAAAAGAATGGGTATCATCCCATAAAACCAGTTTTGGTTCAATATTTTCTCTACGTCATGCTTGTTGCTGAGGGTGAGAGTATACCAACCCTTTAATAATTTGCCTACCTCAATCGTAGATGATAAGAGGTCTGCCCAATTTGTTTGAACCCATCCCTTCATCTCTTCAAGGGCAGGGTGTCGGCCACGAATTTTCCCAATAATTACCCTGTCATCCGTATCTTCCGCTTCCTCAATGGCCACATTGACACCACATACCATATATAGGTTTCCACAGGTTGGCGCGAGGCACTTGTTCTGCCTCTTTTGCCTAGGATTTTCGTTTTCTTCTTCCTCCTCTGGTGTGGTTCCTGCAGATGGGCTGTGACTAGATTTCGAGACCGAGATTGGTAGACCTTCTTCAGTGCCAGCTGCTACTACCACCGAGTTGACAAAACCCTTCGCATCAATGGCTTCTCCAACTGTGATAGTTTTTTGTGGAGGAGGTGGTTTCGACCAGCCAGTTAAAAAAATCCCCCAATTCTGTAATGGTTTGATCGAGTATTGAGAGATATGGGTCCAGATGGAGGAGAAAATAAGTATGTGCCACTCCAGACGATGAGAAAACTGGGCCATGGAGGAGAAAATCAGTGTGTGCTGCTCCATAAGGTGAGAAAACTGGGCCTGAGTTGAAGAAACCCTCGACAGAATCCGGTGACGGGAAAAATGTAGGGTTTCCAACTGAAGGTTCTGTGACAACTCTTGTTGACGGGGATAACAGAAAGATAGTGGTTAGGGGGTTTTTTTCTTGCTCTACCTTCCGGTTTTCCATGGCTGCAGCGGCCCTTCCAGTTGGCAGTGCTAATGTTAGTCCCTACGGTCAGGATGAACTAGGTTGGGTCAGAATGAACTAGATCAAAAATCAAGAAAATTTTCATATAAAAGCAAATAAAAAAACAATTAAAACTATAAATAAAATTATAAAAATCAAATAAAAAAACAAAATTAAATTCTATTTAAAATTAAATTCCATTAAAATATATATTTCCAAGTTTTTTATATAAAAATGAAATAAAAAGTAAATAAATTACATTCCAAGTCTTTTATATAAAAATGGAATAAAAAAAATTAAATTACATTAAATAAGACTTAACATTATCTTTCTCATTTTGAAGATTTATTTTCTTTATTTAAAAAAATGAAATGAGAATGCATAAAAAATTATAAAATGTTAAATTTGAAGATGAATACAATGATGATGGTGATGATGGAGATGATGATGATGATGATGATGATGATGATGAAGACGATGATGATCAACATGATGAAGACGATGATGATGGAGACGATGATGATGATGACGATTATGGTGAAGATGGTCATGATGATGATGAAGACTATGGTGATTATGGTGAGGATGGTGACGATGAATATGAGGACCATATTCACCATCACCATCTCCATCCACCATCCACCATCTTCACCATCACCATCACCATCCACCATCGCCATCCATGCTCTTCAACATCACCATCATGAGGATTATGGTGAAGAGGGTGATGATGGTGAGGATGGTGATGATGAAGATGATTACCATATTCACCGTCACCATCACCATCCACCATCACCATGCATCATCTTCACCATCACCATCATCACCACCGTCATTACCATCATCACCACCATGACCACCATCAGTATCATCATGATCACCATCATCACCATCATGGTCACCATGACCATCATCACCATCATCATCATCACCACCATGACCACCATCATCATCCACATCACCCTCATCACCACCATGACCACCATCATCACCATCACCATCAACTCACCATCACCATCATCATCACCATCACCACCATCATCATTATCATCACCATCACCATGACCCTCAACATCATCATCATCACCATGACCCTCATAATCATCATCACATATAACATTTCATGTTACAATATTTTATGTCACTTACGGGGGTGACTATTATTCAAATCCACTTGGTAGCCTCCGAAACGTGTTTGAAGACAATGATGCTGATCATACTAGATTGGAGGTATTAGTGAAAATTGGGTCATGGTTCTCCATACTAATGTAATTGGAATTTAATTTTCAATTGTAATTAAATTACATTAAATAAGACTTAACATTGTATTTCTCATTTTGAATATTTAGTTTCTTTATTTAAAAAAATAAAATGAGAATGCATAAAAAAATATAAAATGTTAAAATAAAAATAGTGAAGATCTTGGTTTAAATAAAATAATATATTACATTACTGATAATCTAGAATCACATATAATATTTCATGTTACAAGATTTTATGTCACTTACGGGGGTGACTATTACCCAAATCCACTTAGCAGCCTCCCAAACGTGTTTGAAGACAATGATGCTGAACATACTAGATGGGAGGTATTAGTGAAAATTGGGTCATGATGCTCCACACTAATGTAATTGGAATTGAATTTTCATTTTTAATTAAATTACATTAAATAATACTTAACATTATATTTCTCATTTTGAAGATTTATTTTCTTTATTTAAAAAAATAAAATGAGAATGCATAAAAAAATATAAAATGTTAAAATAAAAATAGTGAATATCTTGGGTTAAATAAAATAATATATTACATTACTCATAATCTAGAATCACATATAACATTTCAAGTTATAATATTTTATGTCACTTACGGGGGTGACTATGATGGATGGTGATGGTGATGGTGATGGAGAAGGTGATGGTGAGGATGGTGACAATGAAGATGATGATCATCTTCACCATCACCATCTCCATCCACCATCCACCATCTTCACCATCACCATCCACGCCATCATCATGACGATTATGGTGAAGAGGGTGATGATGATGAAGATTATGGTGATGACGGTGATGATGGTGATTATGAAGATGATTACCATCTTCACCATCACCATAACCATCCATCATCTTCACCATCACCATCCACATCACCATCATCACCACCATGACCACCATCAGTATCATGATCACCATCATCACCATCATGGTCACCATGACCATCATCACCATCGTCATCATCACCACCATGACCACCATCATCATCCAAATCACCACCACGACCACCATGACCACCATCATCACCATCACCATCACCATCACCATCACCATCATCATCATCACCATCACCATGGTGATCATCACCATCACCATCACCATCACCATGATGATCATGATGATGAAGACGACGATGATCAACATGATGAAGATGATGACAATTATGGTGAAGAGGGCGATGATGATGAAGATTATGGTGAGGATGGTGATGATGAATATGATTACCATATTCACCATCACCATAACCATCCACCATCACCATCCATCATCTTCACCATCACCATCCACATCACCATCATCACCACCATGACCACCATCAATATCATGATCACCACCATCACCATCATGGTCACCATCACCATCATCACCATCATCATCATCACCACCATGATCACCATCATCATCCACATCACCCTCATCACCACCATGACCACCATCATCACCATGACCACCATCAACATCACCATCACTGTCACCATCATCATCACCATCATCATCACCATCACCATGACCCTCAACATCATCATCATCACCATGACCCTCATCATCATCATCATTTTCGTCATCATCATCATCATGTTTATCGCCATCGTATTCATGGCCATGGTCATCGTATTCATGGTCATCATCATCATCATGTTGATCATGATGATGAAAACGATGATGAAGATGGCGGTGATGATGGTTATGATGATAATGACGATCATCATCATCACCATCATCATCGCCATTGTCATCATCATCACGATGATGATGATGACGATTATGGTGAAGAGGGTGATGATGATGAAGATTATGGTGATGATGGTGAGGATGGTGATGATGAAGATGATGATGGTGCTGATGGTGAGGATGGTGATGATGAAGATGATGATGGTGCTGATGGTGAGGATGGTGATGATGAAGATGATGATGATCATCATCTTTTCCATCATCATCATCATCTTCATCATCATCATAACCATCATCATCGCCATTGTCATCATCATCACGATGATGATGATGACGATTATGGTGAAGAGGGTGATGATGATGAAGATTATGGTGATGATGGTGAGGATGGTGATGATGAATATGATTACCATCTTCACCATCACCATCACCATCCACCATCACCATCCATCATCTTCACCATCACCATCCACATCACCACCATCACCACCGTGACCACCATCAATATCATGATCACAATCATCACCATCATGGTCACCATCACCATCATCATCATCACCACCATGACCACCATAATCATCCACATCACCCTCATCACCACCATGACCACCATCATAACCATCACCACCATCACCATCACCATCACCATCACCATCATCATCACCATCATCATCACCATCACCATGACCGTCAACATCATCATCATCACCATGACCCTCATCATCATCATCATGTTGATGCTTGGAAAATCGTAGGATACAACAGTTAGGGATTCTTCCCAATAAATGTTCCCAACTAGCCCGCTACTATTTGGTATGGGGAATCCATCCGGTTTATGGTCCGGCTACCGTAGGTCAAGTAACAAATTAAAAGGTTTTACTGGTTATTGCCCGGTCAACTGTGTATATTTTTAGTTTTTTTGTGTTTAAGTATGACGTGCAAGTGCCTATCTAAAACTGCAACTTGATAGAGATAATGAGGAGTGTCATAATGTGATGTGCAGGTTCTTACCTCTCGTCTTAACTCTCTCACATCTAAATCACAAACAATCAGAAAAATAACTACAACTAACTAACCTATCCCTAGGGATCAAAAGTATTAGTTATCTACGAGTAATGTATTTCTGCGTATGCATTAATAAAAAATACAAATAGCTGTTACTTATTTCAGAACACATGAACATTAATAGATATTTGAACAAGATAGCTTATTGTTTATGAAAACCTTCATTACTCACAATGGAAATTTCACAGATTAAATTATAAGACATTCATAACATAAACAGTAATGCAATGAGTTGGAACGATCTCACAGTTAATGGACATAAGCTGAAAACGAAATAGTTCACATTCAACTGATCCATAGCAAAGCATTTGAAACATTCCACCAAACTTTCTCCAGCAGAAACTTGTAATTCTTTATTACAAGAGGAAATAGTTCTTCTTACAATATCCTCTCAAAAATTGCTTGGGAAAGAAGTCTCTTCTACATCTAACTTTCCTATATTTATACAAAAATCCTAAACCTTTGAGCTACCCCCAAATGACTTTTGGACTTCCCCAACCTTTCGATCCCAAAATTTTGTCTTGTAGTGAGTGCTCATGATTTATACAATATATTACATTTTAAAACAAAATTTAATAGAACACTTTTATGAAGAGGGCCCTGCTTGGTCATTAATGAACTTCTTACATGCCTGGGCCTCTGCTGCTATGCTTTCAAAATCAGAGGGTTCAAGGAAGCGGATATTTATCTCATACTTAGCAGCTTGATTCTTAACTACTTCTATTCTTGTCGGACTCAGGTGCAGCTGGTCTTCTAGTAAGTGGATACTTACTGCTGCATGAGACACTGCATTCTTCAGAATCTGTTCATCTATATCCTTGACTTGTTGGATCTCCTACTCATCTTCCTGATACCTATTCTGTAAATGTTCTATGAACAACTCATGTTCTGGTATCGCATCCAGTCTTTAACATTCTTCTATAGTATTCAGCACATAACCCTTTCATTTTCTTTACCGTCTTCTTGAATTCTTCCACAGTATTTATTGCAAACTCCAATAAGTCATAATCCTGCTTTAAATTATGTCGATCTTTAGTTGGTAGCTCTGTAGGGGCTTCCTCATTTGTTTCTATCCATACTATCCTTCCTGTCAGGACCTCCAAAATATCTTGAGATCTGTCTACAAAATATGAAGTGGTGTCCAATATTTCTTCTAATCTGCTATCTATTTGTACAATCTTACACCTTTCTTCCTCAATGCACATTTTCATATGTTGAATCTTTCTTCTCTGAGCTAGAACATGCTCCTTCAAAGGCTGGACATTCGTCTTCTATTCCATAGCATCTTTCAGTGATGCTGCCAATGAAGCATTCTGTCCCTCCAAAACTGCTACTTGCATTTGATATTGTTTCTCCTTTTCTTCTGTGGCAGCCTTATCTGATTCTAACTCAATGACCTTGTTTTGCAACTGGACCTTCTCTGCACCTAGAGTTTCATAAGACACTTGAAGGTCATTTTTCTCAATTTTCAGCATTTTATGCTCTAGCTGTAGCCTCTGTAGTTCTGCTAAGCTATTTCGAGCATCCTTTTCTGTTTTCTCTACTGAGACTTCTAAGGCCATCTTGTTTTCCTGCAGAGTCTGGAGTTCTATCTTTGAAGTCTTCACTTCATTCTGCATATCCTCAAATTTCCTGTTTAGCGTATGACCTTCATCCCTCTCTTTCTTCAAAGTTTCCTTTAATTGTGCTGCATTCTTTTTTGATTGCTCAAGGTCTGTCATAAGCCTATCTACATTGTCTTCAGTGGCCTGGGTTAATGCCACCCTAGCTCTAGCTGTCAGTTGTGGATCTACATCTATTCTATACACCACGGTTTTCTTAGTTATCATCTTTCCTAATTGTCCTCTTGTTTCAACCTTCTTTTCAGTTCTTTTGACAATCCTTTTCTTCTCCTTGTCATAGAAAATGGTGCTCAGATCGGGGAACTCTTCTCCTTTTTTCTTCATGAAAGCTATCAAATTCATTCCAGAAAACACAGCTTGCCCTTGAGTGCTGCTAGAAGTTGCAGCAGGCTCCTGGGAATCAGGATTATCTTGTCCATGCCCTTGGTCTGTATGATCATGTTCATCCTATGTATCTATCGAGTCAGTAGTCTGCTGATCTTTCTTAGATCCTGCTAATCTTAGACCCTCACTTTCATCTTGTCTTTTCTTTATCTCTGCTTCTTCATTTCTCTTTCTCTCCTCCTCTTCCTTCTTTGCTGCTTCCTCTATAGCTCTCTTTCTTTATTCTTCTTCATTCTTTAGCCAGCTTTCTGCCTCTTGTCCTAGCCTTCTAGCATCTTCTTCTTTTTTTTCTGGCCTCTTCTTCTTCAGCTGTATTCTGTGTGGTTTTTCCCTTTCTGCCTACCATGGTGATTTTCTGTTTAAATCTCTTCTTTAATGCAGTCATATTCTTTGCATTTCTGAAGATTTCTTCATCCTTGTCCCATAAATTTGTGTATTTGAAATGAACATTTGCTTCCTTGCAATCCTTTGCAACCTTATTTTGGGATTCATTTCGGTGAAAGTTCATTTCACCAAAATGGAAGTGCTACAGCTCCTGCACGAATTCTGTAGTCATTTTCACCTTTGAAAATTTATAACTCCCCAGCCAGAAAGGTATGGCAGGAAATGATGCCTTCTTATGTTCGAACAAGAAGCTCCCGACACCATCAATGTATACCTGCCTGATTGCTTCTTTATGTAGCACATAATCAGTGGCATATTTAGGGAGTAGAGAAGGTGCCCTAGAGCCACCATACATTCTGATATACATCCCCTCATCAGTCAGATAATAACTTCCATATTCTTCAATAACTTTGAACACTTCTTTTGACATGTAGTTGCATTCAGTCAGGAAAATTAGGGTGTACAAAGGCATGATGAAGTGTTCACATATCTCTTTGTAGTGGCTATAGTATTAGTGTGCCCAAAATAATTTGTATGCAGTGTATATAGGGGTCCTGTCCCTATCCCAATTACACCTCAAGGCTGGAAAGGACTGGGTACATAATATACAATCAACTAAGATAGAGCTAATGTAGAACTCCGACTTCTTCTGTGATACCCCTCCCAAAGATAAAGATATGAAATATTAGAGGATATTGGACACTATGTTTGCCCAATTGAATATGGTTCCTTGGGTGGACACATAAAAATTAATTGGCATCCATCCCAACTTGAAGCTCTTTCCATGAGCTCTCCCAAAAATCCTATTCAGCATTAGTGCTATAAATCTATAAGGGGTCTGGAGAGTGGCTGTATCATATTATCCTAATGGCCTAGTTCAAAATTTCTTCCCTGGTATCATCATTCTTTTGACTGTTTCAACCAGGTCCAAATTTGTCTCCTTCAACTAGCTTTCAGTTAAGTAAATTTGATCAAGAGGCAAGTGGTAGGTCATTGAGACATAAGCAGGACTGTATGCAACATATCCTTGTTTGGAAGTATTCTCCAAAATCATCGTAGTTACATTTTCCCTAGGAAGAATATAGCCGATAACCTCTGAGCATGGGAACAACTCAGGTCTTGTGGCTACCTTCATAAGAGTTGATTTCTCGATGTTTGCATATATTGTCAGCTCTTCGAATCCTGCATCAGGCACATTTTGACTTGCAATCATCCTGTATATCTCACCCCATTTATAGTATGGTTAGACTCCGGTGGTAGCCTTGGTATATTCATATATGTACTCCACCTTGGTGATGATTTCCACCTCTGGTTCTCCCTCCGCAATAGGAGCCTTCTTCTTTTGTCTTTTAGACATATCTCCTTTGAAATAATTACCTTGTCATAAACACCACATGTTCTTAGATCATTTGAGCTTTTAGTTATTGTTTCAAAAATGAAGAAAAAATGTACAACCTATTTACCTCTTCCATATGCATTCTCACAGATAAACTATACAGAGTATTAATGCATAAAAGAAAATGACAAAGAAAAATAAATCTTCTTAGTCCACTGTCTGCATTAAAATGCAAACCTGATAGAAAACACATTATTTAAACTAGACTACATTCTAACTCTTCGTTCAACATGAACCACCCTATTAGTAAGGATAAATTTCAAATGCAAGGTCTTATCTAGTGATTGAAAACGCGGAAATCCCCAACTTGTCCAAAAATTAAAAAAAAAATTCCGGCGTTCCATAAAAAATAGGGTTAGCGCATATGCAAAATGAAACCTCCCCCTGGACGGCCATAAACAACCCCAAAATAGTCGGTGCAGACAGGGTAATGATTCTCTGCACCAACTACCTAATCCTTCAGAACGGGATAGAGCATCCATAATGGCTCAAAACATAGGCTCAAGAAACCCCCACTGCCAAAACTGTCCAACTAATTGATACCTCACACCGCAAGGATAAATATTCATTTTAAACAGCTAACTACACAACTGCTGGAAAACCTAACTAGGGGAAGACCCTAGTTCCCAAAATGACCAATAAAATCAAGAGAAAGGAGAAACCATGGTTGGCTTGCATGGCAAGCAAACTGTGCAGTCGATGGGACGACGCAAGAATTTCCATGAAAGAAAACCAATCCAATGAAATACGGACAACTGGGCACAGAGGTACTGTTCGATCAGTGACAAGGATGGAGCGAACACGTTTTTCAACCAGGATAATAATAATAAAAAAACCCGCCCCAATATAAAAACCTTTCAGTGAAAAAGACGGCGGGAAAAACCCCTATCGGCGGTCGTAACCACTAAGAATTGGGCAGAAAACTCTCATCGGTGGGTGGAACCACTAATGTATTGGTAGGATAGTTTACAAGATATCCGCAACGACTGAAGACATACAGACCACGGGTTCCGCGGTCAAATAAAAACCTCGGTGATCGGAGGCTCTAAGTGCTACGGATCGATGAATTTAAAACTAAGCATCTCCGCAGTGTCAGTGCTTCAAAGCTTAAAGCTTCCACATTGTCGGCACTTCAAAGCTGAAAGCTTCTGTAGTGTTAGTGATATAAAGCACTAAACACCACTGTAGTCATGTATCAGAGATTGGAACCACAAATGCATTGGCAGGATAGTTCACTAAGTGTCGGAGACATAGTCTGATCGCCAGCTGCAACGACAGATAACAAACTGACCGTGGGTCCCATGGATCACAAAACCATCGACGATCGAAACAACTAATAAATAACTGATCAGAGGCCTAAAACTCAACGATGCCGTCGTGTCGGCAATGCAAAGGACTAGCCTTCTGATCAATTGTCAAACATCGTTCCGATAGTGATGAAATACACAGTGTTGGCAATGAAAAGTTTTGAAAAATAAAACAAAAGGGGATAAAGGGCATTGGCGAAAAACAGGACTGTCCATCAGGAAATTAATTGTTTTCCTTCCAAAATGGTGGCATCATAGAAGACTAATACTCCAACTACTTCTCGAAAACATCCTGATAGCGAAAATAAAATCATCGAAAAGCACAAGGTTTGAGCAATAAAACCACAAAATCAGAGAGAATAAGCACTATCCGTGGGCACGTTCTCTATTTTCCCTTCAAAATGACGGCGATATAGAAGACTAATGCCCTGATTCACATCTCAACAGACTTCTGATAGCAATAAGAAAAAATCATTGAACAATAAAAAAAAACGTTAAGTGCTGAGAAACAAAACTCCACAGTCAAAAGCATTGGCTAGACAAAAAGGCAATTTTAGATCATTTAACTTCTAAGATGGGGGAAAATAGTTGACCTCACTTCAACCTCTAAAAATCCAAATTTGTAGCAGAGGAAAGACAGAGTTCAGGAAACCAAACAATCCCAGGGAATATAAAATTAAAAGGAGGGTCCAAAATTTTGTTGGCAAGAAACACCCTTCGGAGCATTTTTGAACACGAATAATTTCAAAAATGGTAATATTTTGATCAACATTTGCTATTACCACCTAGAACAACACTCATCTATAGATATTCTAGGAGTGTCCTCAGAATCTTTGAATCTGAAGGCACTCCCAATAGAAGCGTAATTGATCGATCGATTTACAGGGGTTAGCATCAGTTATGTCAAATTTGAATCTCATGGTGATCTCCATCTCTCATTTCGTTTGATCATCTCAATAATTATAATTTCAGAAGTTAGTACCCCTAATTTCATTCCATTTATCACTCTTGCATGCTTGAAATCAAATGAATTTATTACTATTAATTCAAGCAAGCTCCTACATGGTATGATAACTGTTTCTGTTCAATTCCTATAGGAAACGTAATAAAGCTTCTTCACTTCTGAATTATTTATCTCAACATGTTTGTCATAAGGTTTAAAAGTGTATTTAATATAATCTTCATGAGTCACATATTGCTATACTCTTATCCTTATTTCAAATTTTGTATTTGAGTTATTGTTAAAGATTATCATGAGGGGGGGGGCTAAGATGACTTTTAAAGTTTTGATATAGGTTTGGTTATATTATAAATTGTTTCCCAATCATTATAACAATAACCTTGATCCTAAGATCATCAGTTATATCCTTAGTTGGTAACATTATTATGGTTTTTTTCGATGAATGGAGGATTGGTTATTGTAACCATTCAATGATGTTTTGAAACGATGAATTTTCTAGACTATCCCAACATTATTAAAATATTGATCAGCATTGAGGTTATGATTGAAATTAGGGTTTTGATATTCATGTCACTTGAAAGTTGCCATTTGTCGATTTTAATCATGAAAACATCACACTTAAACAGTTGCTCACTTGATCATCATGGTGTGGTAAGTTGTTTTTCAAATCTCATTTACTTGTCAACTCGTAGTATGGTGACCTTGCAAGGGAATTTACAATGCTTTGATAAAATAGGGCATTTTGGGGTGTTGGTAGAAATGCCTGTACTGTGGGTAAATTGACTGTATGTTTCGGTCTGGTTTTCAAAAACCCTCAAAGTTTGTGTAACCGTTGCCATGGCCCCTGTGTCCAGGTTTGAACTCATCGGTGATGAGTATTTGCATGCTGCTCCTGAGTGTCGTGAGGTAATACTTAAATTTGGATGGCTAGGGTTCTTACAGGGCTTTTCTGGGTTCAATGTAGTAGTTTCCAAGGCGTTTGCAGAATCATTTGATGGGGTTAATGCACAGGCTAGAGACATTGAATTAAAGCTGACTAAGGAATTTATTTCTCAAGCCATTGGGTTACCACAGACAGGTGAATGGTGGTACAAAGGAAAGCATTTAAAAAATGACGATTGGAAGGGGTTTCTTACTCCAGCGCACCGGCAAACCAAATATAAATCCAGTTTCCCCTCCAGACTGCTAATGAAGAAATGGCGTGCTTTATTGGAGCTAATCATCAGGTATGTTACCTAGGAGGGAAGGCGTTCTCAAACTCAATTCTATCACCTCCGATTGTTGATGATATTTAAAGGACACCCTGTCAATATGCCTTACTTTTTCTTGAATAGCCTACACAAAATGGCCTGGACTTATCAAACTAACGTAGAGGATAAGGAGAGGAGTTTATTCCATCATGGATTAATCAAAATTCTTGTGTACTATCAGCTAGGAAAACTAGGGGAAACATGGGAATCCTTCCTCATGTGTAATAGGTTTGGTGGGAATGAAGAATGGCCCAAACAGAGGCCTAGGGTTAGACGTAGGTGTATAAAAAATGAGGAAACCGAGCCTGAACTAGAATATTCTGGTTCACAGGATAATTTGGGTGATGAAATATCCAAACCTAGCCAAACCTTAAGTATCAGTGATGTGAAGGCCAAGATTGAAACAAATTTTGAAGTTCCTGCTGATAATTCTAAAGCTCGAATGAAAAAATCGCCAATCACCGTATCCTGTCAAAACAAGGATCTTCCTCACTAAGAGGCTGACATAGTGCAGACACAGGCTGAAGATAAAACTAGCCAAGTGATGAGTAAACGAGCTATACATAGGACCACTCTTAGTATGACAGCTGCCTTGTTTTCCAGAAGAAACCTGAGCATTGGGGATATCTTAGTTATTGAGGTAAGTGACTCCTCATAAATTCGCCCTAATCCAGTTTCCATAGGCCCAACTGTTCTGGATCTCAAATATGTGTCTTCCTTTGGAAATGAGGTTGTTGACAGTCAACAAATGAATCATGAACATGATATCGATCAAGAAATTGACCAGAATCCTTATAGAGTCGAGGAGGCTGAAGTTATCAAGATATCTGCTATAGACAAAATCACAGGTTTAAAAAATGATCTAATCTCTTGGATTGAGAAGTGGAACTTGTTGAGGGAAAGGAAGCTGAAATATAAAGAGCAAGTTAAAAGGCTTATGTTGAAGAAGCAGAATAAGATTGCCAAGATTAGAGCTGTCAAGTTCAAAGCCAAGTTAAATGAGGCAAGGAGAAGCATGCCAATTCGACTGTCCGTCGAATTGGTTCTAAAAGCTTGATATTTTGTTTCTGAAATTTTGTCTCATGTTTTGAATCTTCAGTTATACATATAGATGATTTCGAATTGGTCCTCACAGGTTAGTAATATCTTGATTTTCTCAGCTTCTAGCTCTTAGTGCATGGTTTGATTATTAAATGGAGATATCTGCAGAATTAAAAATTCTACAGACATCTCATTCATGTCTATATTGAATTTTGCTAAACAGATTTTGTTGGACATTTACAGGTGTTAATGAAGTCGTTCAGAAGAAGCCAGATGCCGTGCTATGTTTGTGTTTTTGGCTACATGGAGTTACTCATTGGAGGTTATTTTGGTAATGCAATTGATTGTTGTTATGCTGTTTCTACACTTTCGTTTCCAAGCATTACCAGTATGGATTATCAAATATAGTGTTAACACTTTTGGAGAATAGGACGCTGGATTTATCTATTAAGTTATCCATTTTTGGGTGCATCATTCTTTGACCTATATTTGGATGAAATCTACGTACTGCTATAGAAATAGGAGATTTAGTTAATTAGTTGTAGTTTGTAGTTCCCTTTATAAACGAATTCCAAATAGAAGTAAAGGGTTCGATTCCTAAGACTTGTGGAGAACCAATATTTTACAATGCTATACATTATATTCTATTGTGTTTGTCTTTTATTTAGAACTATTTCTGAAGATTACTAGATGCTGCAGAATACTGAGGACCTTAGCTAAGTCTTTCAGTTAGTTCATACTGTGCTAATGATGTTTCTCTTTTGTTAAACTTTAGTTTTCATATATATATATATATATATCATTATATTGTATGTGAAATCATTTTTAATGGATCTCGAATGATTACATAGTTTTGAAATATGAATGATTTGTTTTCATGTTGAAAGTGGGTGAATTTCTTCATGAGTTTCTTAAGTTGATGATGAAATTGGGTTACATGAAGTATTAACTGTGTAAGTTGACCTTGTTTCACCTTTATGTTAATATCTGATTGTATTTGTTATTTTTCAGGACTGTGTTAAATTTATTTGATTACAGGCTTCATTTTCTGTTTAAATTATATTGTAATGGGATATTATCTTATTATGAGTTAATTTAGATTTGGTTCTATTGATTGTAGACTTCTCTAACAATGTAGAATTACTGATCATCTTATACATTGAGACCTATTGTCAAACTAAATAATTCATGCTCTCAGCTGAGATAGATAGACTGCATTTAGGTCATTATAGGATATAATTAGGAGCTACTATTTTTATGTACTTAGCTTAAGATAGTTTTCAGTAGTAGTTAGTCATTAAGTTGAATCTATTTGATTTGTTAGAACATTTGGTTAAGTAAGACTTACCATCTGTATCTAAAGAGACTCTCTTGTTTGAGAGCATATTATACAGGCAGTAGGGCCTTGATCCTATGAGAGATAGTCATTCCAAACATACACAAGATTGCAGTAAGTCGAGTGTGTGGGTTGTCTTTCCGTTGTTGGCCATGGTCAGTATTTTTGGCCTACAAATGGTGCTAGAAGGAGGGCCTGAGCTTAAAGCTTAATGGATGATCAATCACATAACGCTCCTACCAGTAATCAACCTACTTCCTCCCTCACAAGTTTTGGAACATTGTCTACCCCAGTCTCTACATCACAACCCGAAACTATAAATACCCCATTTTTAGATGCAGTTAGGACCATTATTGAATGAGACCCAACTGTCTCACCAGTTTTCCCATAGCAGATAAGTCAAACATTAGAGGAATCATGAAGAATCTGAACTAGAGCCTATTCTTTCCATACAAGAATCCCTCCGATCAATTTCGGATTGCCAAGCAGAGCTCATTTTCAAACCTTGGCAGTGACTGAGTCAGCTGCTGGTCTGATTGGAGAAGAGCCTCTTGAACCATTGAGAGGATATCTTGATTATCATCTTAGTGATCTTTTGAGAGGAGTAGCTAGCCATAACACTTCCCAACGATTGTTGCCTTCAAGTGGATCTGACCTACCCCCTTCACCTTTTGAATCATTACCTGATAGTCCCCGTGACCACAACAACGAGTCTTCGTCAAACTCGGGATCTAATCTAGACATGGGTGATCGTGATCAGGGTAACCCTAATGTTGATAGACCATGGTTACGACGCGGTGCCGTTGCTGCACCTGGACTACAACATAACCTACCCAAACACCCTAACAAACTGATACCTAAGTTTGACCCAGATGATAAGGGCTTGGCCGAAAATCACATTGACAAATTCATCCTAGTTGTTCAGATTATGAATGTTCAGCATGAAGATGTCGTATGTCGACTATTCCCTTTAACTTTTGAAGGAAAAGCTGCAGTTTGGTATTTTTCCCTAACTCAAGGATCCATCACTAGCTGGAGTGATTTTAGTCAGGCATTCCTGAACAAGTTTGGTGAAGATAAAACCCCTGCTGTGTTAGCACTAGAATTGGCTAGAATTAAGATGGAGAGAAAAGAAAGGATAATGATTTCAATCAACGTTTCCTTACTCTCTTGAATAAGATACCAGTAGCCTCCCAACCTCCAGAAGATATCATAATTGAGAATTATGCGTCAGCTTTACCTAAATACCTGGGTATGTTTGTGAAACAAGCTGGTAAAATCACATTAGTTGAAACCTTCAAAGAATCAATAAAGGTTGAAAAGAATTCATTAACATTTGAACCAGAAAATAATGGCAAAACTGATAGTTCCCTTCGTAAATGCAACGAAACCCCTACTAGAACCAACACGGATAAAAGAGATGCTCCTGCTTTCAATGTAGAAAAATTACAACAAGTAATTAGGTCTCTTACAAATGAAGTGGTGATCTTGAAATGAAAACAACAGAGAAGGGACTTCAAACAGAGGCAATTTCAAAACTCCATACCGGCCTTTTACATCCCCAAATTCTAGGCAAAACACTCTGCTTGACATATTAACCAATGAGGAAGTTTTCAATACTATAAGAGTTATTTATGCCTTACCTGATTCTTCAACCAATTAGGAGTTGGATGAAGATCGTGAATCTAAACAGCGTGGAACTGAAGAGGAAAATTTTGAAGATTCTCTCCCGCTTAATTTCCAATTCTGGGATAGTTCAGCCAAAGAAGGGGAGTCTAGTGAGCATTCTGTCTTTGTCAACCAGCACACCCATAATACAAGAAGTAAAGGACCTGTATATTTGCAACTGTCATCAGCACCTAAGAACAGTCTCCAACCTTCGAATCAACAGCCTACCACCCAAGGTATAGACCTCCAATATGACATCATAGAAGATATCAAGAAATAAAGGGAAAATATCAGGATGTTTGATTTATAGAAAATTTACCCCATGCTTGGGGGTTCAATACTTTCAAACTTATCAACTCCATCAACCACCAAAATGAAGAATCAACCCTCTATACCTTCAGGCAATAACCTTGATCCTTCAACTAGAAAAACAACAGCAGGTTTTAATAGTAACATCAAAGCGATCGCTGATAAAGATTCACTGATAGGTAAGAACTGCAAATCTACAAATACACCCTTTCTACTAACATTTGAAATCTTCAACTGGAATGCTCATAACTGTAAGATTGATTCCAGAGCTTCATCAAATGTTATGCCTTATTCAGTCAGTAAAAATCTAAATGCCAAGCCCACTCCTTGTGAAATTCAGATTAGCCAACTAGATCGGTCTAAGGTGAAAATTGTAGGAGAATTAAAAGGAGTAATGATCAGAATGGCCACCAATCCACAACTATTCCAGGTTATTGATGTAGTGGTAGCAGACATACCAGATGTCTATGGGTTGTTTTTAAGTAGTGACTGGTCTCAAGCCTTAAAAGGATACTTTTCAACCGATTGGTCACATTTGTGGTTACCTAAAAATGAGCGATCAAATTAGATCAGGATTGACAGAGAGAGGTACATGAAACACACAATGACCAAGATAAATGCTCCCAATGAACCAGTTTTGTTTAGTGATTCTATTTTAGGAAACTACGGATACGATTCTGATTTGGGGATTTTTCCTGCACTTAAATCTGCATTTACCGATTTTGTAAATAAATCAGAAATTCTACATTGTGATTTTCAGGAAGCTGCCCCCAGTTTTGTTAACACTGTGAATAATGTAAATGATGTAATTAGTCTTGTTGATAAGCCTTGGCATCTGTATTTTGACGGATCTAGATCAAAGGAAGGTGCAGGAGTAGGTTGCATGCTCCTAGACCCCGCAGGAAACAAATTCATGCTATCTTGTAGGCTGGAATTTCTTTGCACAAATAACATAGCCGAGTATGAGGCCCCTCATACAGGAACTTAAGAAGGTGCTGGACTTAAAGGTTAAAGTTCTAATTGCATTTGGCGATTCTGAAATTATTGTTCGATAAGTCTGCAACTCCATTCATTGCTTATCTAATCATTTGCAAAGTTATCAAAAGGAGGTATGGTATTCAATTTCAGCACTTGATGCCTTTAATATCGAATCCATTCCTCATTTTCAGAATCAGGAAGCTGACTTGCTCGTGAATGTAGCTTCATGACTCATTCCCACAGAAAATTTTTCCCCTAATGTTTTTTCTATTGAATTATTATTTAGACCATCAATCCCAGATAACATCACTAACTGGCGTGTCTTCAATGATGATTCTCAGATTATTTCCTTCTTAACAGGGGAAGATGCTTTTAAGGAATCGGTAATTGACGAGATCACACATGATGAGGATCTACATGAATTCTTAGTAATCCACCCACCTCGTCCCATCGATCAATTTTTTGAATAGGTAAATTCGATCCCTACATCAATTCTTAGGCTCGAAATTTTTTATGACCTGCATGATAAGTTGAAGGGAGTGCCTAATTGCAAGACAAACAGTTCCAACATGCGTTATGGAACCATAAACTTAGGCATGGAAGCAAATCCTCAAAATATCAATTTAGTTTCAGACTGCACCCCAAACGAGAAATCAACCTTCCTGAAACTATTTAGTGAATTCAAGGACGTGTTTGCATGGTCCTATGATGATTTGAAGACTTTTGACACCCAGATCATACAACATGTAATCCCCATGAAATCTCAGTCAAAACCGTTCCAGCAGAAACTAAGGAAAATGCACCCTACCTTAGAACCATCAGTAAAGAAATAATTGAATAAATTGCTTACTACCCCGATCATATTTCCTATACGCCATGCACAGTGGGTGGCAAACGTTGTCCCCATTAGGAAGAAGAATGGAGATATTCAGCTATGTGTAGACTTCCAAACTTTAAACAGATCATCAGAGAAAGACAACTATCCTATCCCACCCATGGAACAAATCCTCCAAAAGGTGTTAGGTGCTCAGATGCTACCTTTACTAGACGATTTCTTTGGGTACAACCAGGTCTTAGTTTCTCCTGCAGACCAGCTGAAAACCACTTTTAGGACACCTTGGGGAACCTCTGCCTATAGGAATATGCCCTTCGGATCGATAAACGTTGGGGCCACATTCCAAAGGGAAATGGATGCTACTTTCAGAGGTCTGATAAATCACTCTATCGTCATCTATTTGGATGATTCACATCTCACACTTACGTAAAGTGCTTGAACGTTGCAAGAAGTTAGGTATTTCCCTTAACCCTAAAAAGACAATATTTGTAGTAACTGAAGGAATTTTGCTAGGGTTTGTAGTGTCAAAAGAAGGGATCATGATTGATCCAGAAAGAACTGAAGCTATCTCTAGGATTCCTTTTCCTGCTACTAAGAAATCCATGCAATCCGTCATGGGAAAGATAAATTTCGGAAGGAGATTTGTTCCAAGTTTCTCTGAAATCGTGCGCCCACTGCAAAATATGCTTAAGAAAGATGGTAGTTTTTCATGGGGGGATAAAGAAAAGGAGTCATTTATCAGGATCAGAGAGGCCATAGCTGAGGCACCTGCACTCGTGAGTCCTGAATTTAAGAAAGACTTTATTCTCTATACTTTTGCATCTGACATATTTTATGCAGTTGTTCTTACTCAGAAGAACCAACAGGAGGATGAAGTACCTATCTCCTTCATGAGCTCGAATTTAAAAGGAGCTAAACTGAACTACCACGAAGTGGGTAAACAGGCTTTTGCTGTGTTCAAAGTAGTGAAACATTTCCGCCCTTACCTCCTTAAGTCGAAAACCAAGGTAATTGTTCCATTCTCTGCTGTGAGAAATTTGCTAGTACAGAAGGACCTTGAAGAAAAAAGGGCACATTGGATGGCTTCTCTTTAGGAGTATGACCTAGAGATTAAACCCTCTCAAGTCATACATGGTTTGGGATTGTGTAAACTAGCTTCCGAATAAGCACATCTGCCTGCTAACCAGAATGACATACCTTTAGATGATGTCTTGCTCCAGAAAGAAATTTGTTTTACCCTAGACCCGGCTAGCTCATGGTATACTGAAATTCGCACTTTTATTGAAACTAGCAGTGCTCCAGATCATTTAGATCCAAGAAAGAAGAGAGCGGTAAGATTAAAATCAGCACCCTACCAATTGGTAAATAATGTGCTTTTCAGGAAAAATGCGGATGGATTTTTTCTTCGTTGTCTAAAGAAGGAGGAATCTAATTTGGTTTTAACACAAATACATGATGGGCCTGCTGGTGGCCACTTCGGTGGTGATACCACTGCTCATAAAATTATGAGAGTAGTCTATTTTTTGCCAAACCTTTTTAAATATGCCCATGCTTTCGTTAGAAGGTGCCAAGATTGCCAGATCGCAGCTGGCAGAGTTAAAAAACCAACATTTTTTTTACAGCCTGTGGTGGTGGATATGCCTTTTCAATAGTGGGGAATTGACATCATTGGACCAATAAATCCCTCCTCCTCCCTTCAGCATAAGTACATCATAACTGTCACTAAATATTTTACTCGATGGTCTAAAGCTGAACCCCTGCGAGTGGTTAATACAAATCTGGTATTGCATTTTATTGAAACTAACATAATCACCAGATTTGGAGTGCCTGAATCTCTTGTGTTTGATAATGCATCTTATTTTTCTTCTGGAGAATTAACTGAATTTGCACTAGAAAAGGGAATCAGAATCAGGTATTCAGCAAATTACTACCCATAAGGCAATGGCCTTGCCGAATCAACAAATAAGAACTTGCTGAAAATTCTGAAAAGATCCATAGCTGAGCATCATAGGAATTGGCATACTGTTCTATATCAAGCTCTATGGGCTGATAGGGTTACCCCAAAATCATCTGTTGGTAACTCTCCCTTATTTTTGGTATATGGAGTAGATGCTATCCTTCCCCCAAATCTGTTTTTACCTTCATTACAACTTGCACGAGCTGTACAAGAGACTGAGTGTTCAGCCATTGAAAAAAGAATCAATATGTTATTGAAGTTAGAAGAGGAAAGAGAAGATGCTAAGAGACATTTTGCATAACACCAGCAGATTGTTAAGTCATGGTTTGATTGTGGCTCAACCTCGAACAGAGAACTACAAGTAGATGATCTGGTTTTGAAATGGGACAAAGCACATGAATATAAAGGGGAGCATACCAAATTCCAACGTCTTTGGTTAGGTCCATATGTGATAGCAGAAAAACTTGGTCCTAATACCTTCCGTTTATAGACTTTGCAAGGACAGATCGATACCCTCCCGGTAAATGGGCATATCCTTAAAAGGTACTTTCAGTATTCTCACAGAATCGAGTCATTTCCATTGTATATTCCCATTTGTGTAGATTTATGTACATAATTTTGGCTTCATTCTGATTTGTAGTTAGGATTTTTGATCTTATATTTACCGATTATTTTCTTTATCATCATCATCATGTTTACTCATTTGGAATTTCAGATGACAGGTCATGAAAATTATTCAACTCTTCAGATCATTTACTGTACATAAGATTGCATTTTGCCTCGGTAAATAGTTGCTTCCTCCAATGCATCTCCTGTCTTCAGCATGAAGCATTCTGCACGGACTTAAGAGAAGAACCTGATGATGAAATGTGTCAAACAAAAGTGATTCAAATACATATCAGATCGAAACCACTAATGATGGCTGGAAGTATTCGATGTCTCATAAGTGATCTGTTTTCAGACTTGTATTAGTTTTAGCCTCCACAATGTTTCTCTTAGCAATCCTTGATTGTTGTCTTTGGGTGTCTTCCTACATATCAATACCTTAGGGAATTTATTTATTGATTCCAATAGATTTCTACTAAGTTTGAATATTTGTTGAAGATATCTAGTAATTTTTAAATTTGTCTTAAGAAGTCTGTGGGTTTTCCCCTCATTTTCGTGAATACATCTGGTCACTCAGCCAGGTCAATACTCTTGAACTAAGGTGAATATGAAAAGGTTAGTCAAGAAACATGAGGTCTCATCACGATCCTGTCTATTTATGATCATAAATTCTATTGGAATGACATTGTCAAAAATTTGGTTACCAAGCCAATGACAGTGACTCTCATTCGAATACCTGAGAGACAGGAAGCCTCATCACGAGCTGGCCTGATCAGTTTCTGGTAGGATTGGTGAATAAGGCTATCATTATTTGGTCACCAAGCTAAGATAGTATTTCTGATTGATTCTTTTTGTGTCTACCCTTGTGTATACGATTTGTATATAAACTAACTTTCTTTAAAAAAAAGGGGGGGGGGGGAGTATTGTCTACTATTTTGCTTTAATGAGGGGAAAGCCAACTGATGTTCTAAAGAAGCCACATCTATATGGGTATTGGTTAACCTATCTTCGGCCTTATAGATATACATTAGAATTCAGTCATCTTACTCTACACTTGCCTGAGTTTGACTAGGACCAAGAACACTCAGTTAACAGTCATAGGTTTGTTTCAGAAATCTATTGAGGTACGGTTATATGTTCAGATTGGTTTGAATTTAGGATCACTTAGACAGAGATTTGATACTTTCAGGGCATTATTTTTTATTATCTAAAGTGTGAATGTTGTTTCAATAGAGATAACTGGTTCGGTCCCAGCATGTCGCCAATTGTTGGCAAGCAACACCCTTCGGAGCATTTTTGAACACGAATAATTTCAAAAATGGTAATCTTTTGATTGGAATTTGCTATTACCACTTGGATCAACACTCATCTATAGATATTCTATGAGTTTCCTCAGAATCTTTGATTCTGAAGGCACTCCCAATAGAAGCGTAATTGATTGATCGATTTACAGGGATTAGCATCAGTTATGTCAAATTTGAATCTAATGGTCTCAATCTCTCATTTCGTTTGATCATCTAGAGAATTATAATTTCAGAAGTTAGTAGCTCCTAATTTCATTCCATTTATCACTCATGCATGCTTGAAATCAAATGAATTTATTACTATTAATATAAGCAAGCTCCTACATGGTATGATAACTATTTCTATTCAATTCCTATAGGAAACCTAATAAAGCTTCTTCACTTCTGAATTATTTATCTCAACATGTTTGTCATAAGGTTTAAAAGTGTATTTAATATAAACTTCGTGAGTCACATATTGCTATACGCTTATCCTTATTTTGAATTTTGTATTTGAGTTATTGTTAAAGATTATCATGAGGGGGGGGGCTAAGATGACTTTTAAAGTTTTGATATAGGTTTGGTTATATTATAAATTGTTTCCCGATCATTATAACAATAAACTTGATCCTAAGATCATCAATTATATCCTTAGTTGGTAACATTATTATGGTTTTATTCGATGAATGGAGGATTGCTTATTGTAACCATTCAATGATGTTTTGAAATGATTAATTTTCTAGACTATCCCAACATTATGAAAATATCTATCAACGTTGAGGTTATGATTGAAATTAGGGTTTTGATATTCGTGTCACTTGAAAGTTTCCATCTATCGATTTTAATCATGCAAACATCACACTTAAAGAGTCGCTCACTTGATCATCATGGTGTGGTAAGTTGTTTTTCAAATCTCATTTACTTGTCAACTCATAGTATGATGACCTTGCAGGGGAATTACAGTGCTTTGATAAAATAGGGCATTTTGGGGTGTTGGTAGAAATGCGTGGACTGTGGGTAAATTGACTATATGTTTCAGTCTGGTTTTCGAAAACCCTCAAGGTTTGTGTAACCGCTGCCATGGGCTTGGTGTCCAAGTTTGAACTCATCGATGATGAGTATTTGCATGCTTCTCCTAAGTGTCGTGAGGTAATACTTAAGTTTGGATGGCTAGGGTTCTTAGAAGATTTTTCTGGGTTCAACGTAGCAGTTTCTAAGGCATTTGCAGAATCATTTGATGGGGTTAATGCACAGGTTGGAGACATTGAATTAAAGCTGACTGAGGAATTTATTTCTCAAGCCATTGGGTTACCACAGACAGGTGAACGGTGGTTGAAAGGAAAGCATTTAAAAAATAATGATTGGAAGGGGTTTCTTACTCCAGGGCATCCGCAAACCAAATATAAATCCGATTTCCCATCTATACTGCTAATGAAGAAATGGCATTCTTTGCTGGAGCTGATCATCAGGTACATTACCTATAAGGGTAGGATTTCTTAAACTCAATTCTATCACCTCCAATTATTGATGATATTTAAAGGAAAACCTGTTAATATGCCCTACTTTTTCTTGAATAGCCTACACAAAATGGCCTGCACTTATCAAACTAACATAGGGGATAAGGAGAGGAGTTTATTCCATCACGGATTAATCAAAATTATTTTGTCCTATCATCTAGGAGAACTAGGGGAAACATGGGAACCCTTCCTCATGCGTAATAGGTTTGGTGGGAATGAAGAATAGCCCAAACAAAGGCCTAGGGTTAGACATAGGCGTATAAAAAATGAGGAAACCGAGCTTGAACTAGAAGAGTCTGGTTCACAAGATAATTTGGGTGATGAAATATCCAAACCTAGCCAAAACCTAAGTATCAATGATGTGAAGTTCAAGATTGAAACAAATTCTGAAGTTCCTGCTGATAATTCTTAAGATCGAATGAAAAAACTACCAATCACCGTATCCTATCAAAATAAGGATCTTCCTCACTCAGAGGTTGACATAGTGTAGACACAGGCTGAAGATCAAACTAGCTGAGTGATGAGTAACCAAGATGTACGTAGGACCACTCACAGTATGATGGCTTCCTTGTTTTCCAGAAAAAACCTGAGCATTGGGGATATCTTGATTATTGAGGTAAGTGACTCCTTAGAACTTCGCCCTAATCCAGTTCCCATAGGCCCAACTGTTTTGGATCTCAAATATGTGTCTTGCTCTAGAAATGAGGTTGTTGATAGTCAACAAATGAATCATGAACATGATATCAATCAAGTAATTGACCAGAGGCCTTATAGAGTTGAGGAGGCTGAAGTTATCAAGATATCTGCTATAGACAAAATCACAGGCTTGAAAAATGATCTAATATCTTGGATTGAGAAGTGGAACTTGTTGAGGGAAAGGAAGCTGAAATATAAAGAGCAAGTTAAAAGGCTTCTGTTGAAGAATCGAAGGTTGAAGAAGCAGAATAAGATTGCTAAGATTAGAGCTGTCAAGTTCAAAGCCAAGTTAAATGAGGCAAGGAGAAGCATTCCAATTCAACTGTCTATCGAAATAGTTCTAAAAGCTTGATATTTTGTTTTCTGAAATTTTGTCTCATGTTTTGAATCTTCA
Organism: Pseudotsuga menziesii; assembly: GCA_001517045.1. Classification (NCBI taxonomy): domain Eukaryota; kingdom Viridiplantae; phylum Streptophyta; class Pinopsida; order Pinales; family Pinaceae; genus Pseudotsuga; species Pseudotsuga menziesii. The sequence goes on from LPNX010687601.1 coordinate 105,142, forward strand.
GTTATACATACAAATGATTTTGAATTGGTCCTCACAGGTTAGTAGTATCTTGATTTTTTCAGCTTCTAGCTCTTAGTGCATGGTTTGATTATTAAATGGAGATATCTGCAGAATTAAAAATCTATAGACATCTCATTCATGTCTATATTGCATTTTTCTAAATAGATTTTGTTGGACATTTACAGATGTTAATGAAGTCGTTCAGAAGAAGCTAGATGCCATGCTATGTTTATGGTTTTGGCTACATGGAGTTACTCGTTGGAGGTTGTTTCGGGAATGCAACTGATTGTTGTTATGATGTTTCTACACTTATGTTTCCAAGCATTACCAGTATGGATTATCAAATATAGTGTTAACACTTATGGAGAATAGGACGCTGGATTTATCCAGTAAGTTATCCATTTTTGGGCGCGTTAGTCTCTCCTGATGGTTATATAACGACATGCCTATGATTATGGTCGTTCTTTGACCTATATTTGGATGAAATCTATGTACTACCATAAAAATAGGAGATTTAGTTATTAGTTGTAGTTTTTAGTTCCCTATATAAACGAATTCCAAACAGAAGTAAAGGGTTCAATTCCTAAGACTTGTGGAGAAGCAATATTTTACAGTTCTATACATTATATTCTGTTGTGCTTGTCTTTTCTTTATAACTATTTTTGAAGATTCCTGGATGCTGCAGAATACTGAGGACCTTAGCTAAGTCTTTCAGTTATTTCATATTGTGCTAATGATGTTTCTCTTTTGTTAAACTTTAGTTTTCATATATATATATATATCGTTATATTGTAGGTGAAATCATTTTTTAATGGATCTCAAATGATTACATAACTTTGAAATATGAGTGATTCGTTGTCATGTTGAAAGTGGGTGAATTTCTTCATGAGTTTCTTCAGTTGATGATGAAATTGTGTTACATGAAGTATTAACTATGTAAGTTGACCTTGTTTTGCCTTCATGTCAATATCTAATTGTATCTGTTATTTTTCAGGACTGTGTTAAATTTATTTGATTACATGCTTCATTTTCTATTTAAATTATATTGTAATGGGATATTATCTTTTTATGAGTTAATTTAGATTTGGTTCTATTGATTATAGAATTCTCTAACAATGCAGAATTACAGATCATCTTATACATTGAGACCTGTTGTCAAACTAAACAATTCATGCTCTCAGCTGAGATAGATAGCCCGCATTTAGGTCATTATATGATAGAATTAGGAGCTACTATTTTTCTGTACTTAGCTTAAGATAGTTTTCAGTAGTAGTTAGTCATTAAGTTGAATCTATTTGATTTGTCAGAACATTTGGTTAAGTAAGACTTACCATCTGTATCTAAAGAGACTCTCTTGTTTGAGAGCATATTATACAAGCAGCAGGGCCTTGATCCTGTGAGAGACAGTCATTCCAAACATACACAAGATTGCAGTAAGTCGAGTGTGTGGGCTGTCTTTCCATTGTTGGCATAGGTTAGTATTTTTGGCCAACAAATTTTTAAAAAATTTGGGAAAAAAGGTTGCAGCTGCAACACATCATCATCATGTTGATCTTCATCGTATTCATGGTCATGGTCATCGTATTCATGGTCATGGTCATCATCATGTTGATCAACATGATGAAGATGGAGGTGATGATGGTTATGATGATGATGATGATTATGATGATGATGATCATCATCATCTTTTCCATCATCACCATCATATTCATTTGAGAATCCGTAGTCACAAGATGATGATGATGAAGGCAACGACGACGACGACGATGACGATGATGATGGTGATCTACATAATGATGCTGATGATGAGGATGAGGATCACAATGATCATGATATCATCATCATCGTCATCATCATAACCATCATCACCATCAGCTTCATCATGTTGATCACCATCGTCTTCATCGTCATGATAATTACTATGTAGCATCGATCTTCACCATGAACAAAAATCCAATCATGAGACTTCATGAATAATAAAATTCAAAAATGAATATCAAGAATGTTAAAATATACAACCATCTTAGCTTATTAAATGGATAAACTGAAGAAATATGTTTTTACTGGACATTAAATGGACTTACTTTTTGTGAAAATTGGGTCACGGTGCTCCAATGTGACGAGCACATTGATACTTTGATGGTGATGACGTTGGACCCTCATCATCACACATCATCATCTTCATCATCATCCTCGTAAGGGTATGGTCATCAAAATCATCAACATCATCATCATCATCATCATCATCATTATCATCGTCATCATCATTAACATAAACATAATCATCATCAAGATCATCATCATCTTCATCATCATCATTAGAGGAAATTTCAACTCAAAATGGGCTTCCTAAAAAGAATTAATAAAATAATAGTTAAAATAATAAAATAATATTTATTAATTTTGGAGGAAGAAAAGAAAAAAATTACTTTTTTTGTTTGTATTTTTGACATATCTCCCCGTGTTTTTACTCAAATTTCGATCGGGAGAGCCCATTGGATGCGGAATTAAATTCTGCATCCAACGAGTACCCACTCGGAATACTTTTGATGGACCCCTCTACCCCAAAAACAAGAAATACCTAGAAAAACGTGATGATAACATCATCATCACGTTTTTTCAGGTATTTCTTGTTTTTGGGGTAGCAGGGTCTGTCAAAAGTATACCGAGTGGGTAATCGTTGGATGCGGAATTTAATTCCGCGTCCAACGAGTTCTCCCAATCGAAATTTGAGTAAAAACACGGGGAGATATGTCGAAAATACAAACAAAAAAAGTAGTTTTTTTTTAATGATACCTATCCCCAAATTTATATTAAAAAAGTGTTTAAGACCTATATGGTATTTCAAATTTAAAGCAATTTCATTGGCTAACACATTATGACATGTAATTTGAATCAAATTTAAAAGGCCCATTTTGAGTTGAAATTTCCTCTAATGGGTGTCGGACTTTATTTTCATTTATCCAAGATAGGGATGTGTCGTTATGTAGATGTTTCTTCCCTCATTACTGTTAAGGTTCATTATTCAAGTTAGGATGTTTTTCTTCCTCTTAGGTTTGCATCTCTCTATTGAACTTATATTTGGGACCCATAGTTCTAGAAGTCGAGGAATCTATTAGATATAAGAAGTATTTCAAGGATACACAAAATTCCTTTTATTTTATTAGATATATTCAACAATTTCCATCTCATTACTTTTTGATTGAAAGGTTTTCCAGTATTATGCAATTTTTTTCGAAAATGAATATTTGAAGTAAACTAAGTTTTACTTATTCTTAATGTTGGTGGATTACAAAACAAGTATCTTTGAAGTACAGTAAGTTTTACTTATTTTTAATGTTGGTGAAAAGTTCATATCACTACCTATATGTGGATATGTGTAGAAATTAACCTTCATATCACTACCTATATATGGATGATGATGATAAAATAAAATATAATAAAAAAACATAGTAAACATAAAATACATATAATATAAAATATGGATGACTCGTTCTGCACAGTTATATGCAATTTGGATAGTGTTATGAATTTTGGAGTAGCTCCTGTGTGTCATTTCGCAGTGGCTCACGGGTTCAATCCACAGTTTGGATTTAGGAGCTCATGGATCAATGGGTAAGCATCACCTCATATTGTTTTTGGGCATGCTGTGACAGGGTTTTTTGGGCACACAACTGGTTCAGGGTTCTAGATGGGATGGGCATGCAACCAGTTTAGGGTTTTAGTTTTTTTGGGCATGCTATGATGTCTGCTGTGTATTTGTGGGAAAACATCTACAACCACATTGATTCCAAACTGAAATTTTATATGACCTAGATTGCCACATTACATTAGGATAGATGAGAGCTAGGGGCAACATTATTCCTTGGCTCACCATAGCCCACCCATCGTTGGAGCTGCAAGGGAGTAGGGAGCAGTTCTATGTGAATAATCAACCCAAATAGAACAGTGGTTTACCTTGAAAATAGTTCCCACTATTTATTGTATGCCAAGATTTTGTTAGAACAATTAGAAACCTGACTTGAATGAGATGAATCCACTACCCGGTTTCTCAATGTTGGAATGAAATCGATTAACCACTCGGTTTCCAAAATTGATCTAACTCAGTTTATGGATGATTGGATTTTTCTTCGTGTCATTTAGAACATCCATGTCTATATGTATCCAAGCTATGCATCAAATCGAATGGATACTATATACAATAGGGTGTTTTCCACTAGATAGGGGAAACACACAGATTACCAACATGAGGGAACGCCAAAAAGTTTTGTTTGGTCTTATTAGGTCCTTAATTTTTAATTTTTAAAATAACATTTTTTCGATGAGGTGGTGAGAGATGAAAGACATTTGGTTAGAGAAGGAGACGAGATAACAGGCAGTCCATCAAGCCAAACCATGAACAAAGACATTGGATATATATGGTTTTGATTGGAACTCCCCACCCTTAAGAGAGGATATATTTTGTAAAGGTTTAGGCCCAGGGAAAGGGTTGTTGGTATTGCTATTAATGATGTTTTTATAGTTGGTAGCTAGTATAATATGGTTAAATAGTAGAAGGGTGTTGCAGTTTCTTTAATTGTAAGGATTTTGGGATAATAGTGGATAGTCATTCTTGTAATATGATTTGTACAAGACTTGTACTATAAGATTTGCCTGGACTTGCTGATTTCACCGTTAAGTTCAACCCAAATGATAAATGGAGAGGAGCACTAAGAAAGCTACAACAATTTGTAGGAAATCGAATGAGTAGAGATATAATGATGTCAATACTTGGATATCCTGTAGAGTGGATGCTTGGTTACTCTATAGGTTCAAAATATTTAGGTCCCTCATCAGACTCTCAACAATATGGAACATCTAATTCAGATTCTTGGGATGCGGTAATATAATAGGAGAATGGGTTCTTTCATAAATAGGGCCTTCTTCAAAGGAATCTTCATCGATTTTTTCAAGGGCTTGATTTTGTGGAGGGTAAATTGGATCCTCAATAGATTCCTCATCAAGAATAGGATCCCATATCTTGTATAACAACTTGAGAACATTCACAATTGAGTATACACCCTTACTAGGAATCCATATATACCAATTTATTATGTCACGTTTTTGGAAGTTAATATATATATTGAACATATTCATCTTAATATCCTCAAGTCCACATTCAACCTTGGAAGAGATTCGATATGTAATTCAACATGAAACCTAGCAGATTCCTATTGCCCATGGAATTTTGGAATGCATTGCTCCCATCTATGATTATGAAATTGATTAGGATACCCCAAGATGTCCGAGAAAACCATTAGAATCTTCTCTGAAGTGTTTGGTTATGCACTATAGAGTAGCACTGAAGAGGTTAAAATATCCACTCTACAGGATCTCCAAGAACTAACATCATTATTTGTCCATTACTATAAAGGAGATGTACTAGAATATTTTCCTGGACTTGTTGATTTCACCGTTAAGTTGAAGCCTAATATACATAATTCCGTGGAGATTTTAGAGATAATTTTGCACACTTTTAAATGGATAACAACATGTTAATGATAATTCTAGGCAGTGATAAAAATCATAAGATAGAAGTAAAACTTCACCCCTAGCACTTTTAATCCTGGGCAATGATTAAGCATTTAAGGTGTGTCTGGACAGTCCATCCACCCTCTGCCCTAAGTCGCTGCCTCAAATTAATTCTCAACAAACCAAAAAAAAAATAATTTTGGGTGCAATCTCAGCATAAATAACATCAGTCCTGGTTTTGTTGCAACCATGGAGAAGGAACCCTAGGCATAAAAAAGGAACTACTGTGCACATTTAGGCAAATTAGAGCTGCATATAATGATGAACCTGCATGTAAGGTTATGAGCAGCAATTGAAGGCTACCCTAATCAAGTCAGTCCTTCAACAATATACCTCAGATAGGTTAGATCATTGATGTATCTCAAGATACTATCAACAATAATAACATCCACCTTCAACCTTGTCACAAAGAATTGAAAACTTGTTTCAATAGAGAAAAAAAGGTAGGTCGGATTGATTCTTTTATTATGAAAGAAGGTAGGTTAGATTGATGGTTGTACTCCTAAATTTTGTTGATGATGTTAATCCAACAAAATGACCATTTCAATTTTTCCACCACTTAATTTAGGTTTCTTCCCATCGGCCTTTGAAATTTATTTGATGCAATTTATGTAACTTCGCTTCTTCAAATTCATGATATAGCAAGCCTTGGGCATACACATTTTATATGTACCTCAAATGATAGATGGATTGTGCAATAAACTTGGCCCAATATCCTAATTCGACCGTGAGGTGCTTAGTTCACTAGAAATTGGGTTAGGTAATACTTGGCCATTAATGGACAATCATGAGTCTTACAATTTATGCTTTGGGTCTTGAAGCAAGTACTAGGTATTTTTATGTCCTCCATTTGTTATTTGAACATTTTATGTCCAATGTCACTGTGTCTGATTTTTGTTTGCACCTCTTACATTTAACATGAGAAGATGAACTTTGTGGTTTAGACAGTTGGTTAGCTTTAGAATGATTCCCTGGTGTGAGTGATCTTTGATGTTTCCTTGCCCTTTTTCCATCCCCTTGGTTTACAAAATCAAACGTTTCTTCATATGTTTGTAGAATATTTCTCTTCATTTAACTTAAACTCCTAGTACATGTAATAGACTGTTATGTTGGTAGAGACTGTTGAATATTAAAAAGGTTTCATTTATCCCCAGACAATTATAGTGAACCTGCATGTGGTGTTGAAGAAGCTAACCTCAACCTATTTGATGATGGAGTCGAGAAGGACAAATTTGAGCTTCTCTTCTTGAAGCCTTATGCATATGCTTAATAATCTCAACACAAACCAATTGATGCTTCTCAAAGAGTCTATAAGACTACAATTTGTTTCAAACCTCAAGTTTGTGAAAATGACAAAAATATCTTACACAAATGATGAGAGAATAATAAAATATCAACAAGCATTAGTCGATGGTGTTCTTGTTGACAACATTAGGTCAATTTATGCCTCCTTGATGAGTGATCACAAAAGGATAAGAACTTGGGTCGAAGTTGGAGGTGAACCAAGCCATTTGCTAATTTTTCTCCAAGTGGAAAGAGAGGAAAGGTCCAAAATCCATTCAAGTTTAATATGGTTGATTGGAGAAAACGACTTTTCAGATTGATCAAAGTAGAATGAAAGCCATTTAATTCCACCCTATTAGGAAATTGACAAGAGAATAGCACAAGATGAACACCATTAGCATCACTTGAAGCACATTTCATAGCAATTAATGATAAAGAGAAAAGGCAACAATCTCTTTAGGTTGGTGTTTTGAGCCTTGTATCACTGTATTTAGAAGACAATTTCAAAGGATTCATTAGATCATTGAGGAAGGCATGATGCAGTTAATTTAAAATCCTTTTGATTTGTGTGGAATAGTATTTTATGGTTCTTTCTACTATGGGATTTCCTTAGGGTTGAAAATTAATATGGGAAAACAATTTAGCATTGCCTTAGGGTTGAAAATTAATATGGGAAAGCAAGCATCATCATGACAATCTAAAAGGAACAAATCAACAAATATTACAGACTGATATAAATGTATTTAAAACATTGTTTTCATTCCTGAATGTGCCAAGTAGAAGATCTAGAAATGTCCACTCTTCACCACCATGGATTAGATATATATATATATGATTGCTGTAGGTTACCACTGGGAAATGTGCCTCCAAGAATGCCTATAGCAGCTGGTCTGATTAATTCCATTATTTTGGTGGTACCTATTTGAAATCTCCCTACTCTGTTCAAGTTAGCATTGCCTTAGGGTTGAAAATTAATATGTTAATGTTATACCATAAATTACTATCCAAAATTGTCTTAAAGATGGGATGGAACATTGTAAACCAATATTTACAAATCAACACTACCTTCTAGGGTTCCATATTCATCTTCACGGCAGAACTTGTGACATGAAGATACATACTAGATCGGCATAAAACTGTGTTGCTTTGAGCAGTATGGGTGAAAAATAGAAGACTACAAATCAATGATAAGTTAGGGATAATATTCATTAAAAAATGACCTTTGGGTAGGCAGAAAGGGCGTCATTTCATCCTCCATTGGATTCCTTCAACCACTCATCTCTCTCCCCTTAGTTCGTAGGTCTAAAAATATTTAATTTGGGAACAAAGTACTTATACAGTTCGATCAAAGCCATCAGCTTTGCAAGATCCTGAAAGCAAGGATATTGTTTCATGTTTCACTTTTGTTGTCAAAAGGAAGAGTGAAAAGTTAGGAAGTACCAAAGCTAGTCATCATGTGCACGTGGAATTAATGTAGGGAGATAAGTCATGTCTACTTTTTTGTTCTTGAATGGGAGCAATGATGAAAACACAATATTGGCTTATATATGGATATTTAATAACGATGGGAAGATTCATGAGTTAGTCATAAGATAGTCCAGTGTAGTGTTGTAGGATTTCCACTATGCAAATAAGGCATTGAATTGATAGTCACAATCCCATTAGTATGATAAATTACAGGAGAGAGAAAAACATCCCTACACAAATATTAATCGATAAGTATGGTTTTGGTGTATCATTTGGAGAATAACATCCTCTAACAATAGTTGTTATAATGACTCTTAAAGGGTCCTACATGAGATCTGGGCACTTTTAGGTAAAATGGATAATCATCTACAACATCACAACAACATTCATGGGAAAACTAAAAACCACTTACAACCATCAAAAGTAAGGGTTACAACAACAACAACTGTAGAGTAAGGAGAGAGGAGTGGCCAAGAAATTGAATAATCGGGCCAATGTAGAGTGGAGAAGTGACTTGGACGTTTGGAAGAAGAGATTAAATAATATTCCTTGAAAAAGGAACTCATGTCAAAGATGTTTTTTGAGGGAAGTGGCCAACATAACAACTCCATATCACTTCTATCCAAAGTAAATGTAGATGAATGTGAAGATATGTTCTTTCAAGGAAATATTTGTGAGCATATCATAGTGCCCATGTATAACATGATATTTTGTGATCCCACGCAATACATGTTACGAAAAGGAAATGCAAGCAATAAGTGAGAATGGAGACTTGTATGTAACTAAAAGGAGGGCATACATTAGAATTTTTAGGGATACCAAATGCCCACACCTATTACCCAAACTCATTCTTGACAAGCTATTTCTTTAGGAAGTAGGAAACTTTTACAAGTTTTTTGCTGGTATTTTGCTATGTTTTTGCCAATCTTTTTCTCGGCTATGGTGCAGGTGGAACCAAACAGGTATTTGTCAGACCTGTCTTCCTCCAGCGAGGAGATTTTGGGAAGGCTAGAGGAAAGTGAGACATCCAGTACGTCTAAAAGGGCTATATCAACTAGATGTCAAAAGATTAGAAGAAAATTTAATAAACGCATGATATTTTTTCTCAAAGGAGGGGGGTCATGTTCCTATGATGATGAGGAAGTGGGAGACATCGAGGTGCCCTTTAGGTACAAACACCTACTGAAACAATGGGTGCCTAGGGATTTTCCTCAAGTATACATTTATTTTTGTTTGAATGAGAGGATATATAGAATTGCACCATCATGATTGCATGGATTGGGGTTGTTTTGCATGGACGACATAAAGGTTGGATACAACAGATGTATAGAATTGATGGAGTATGTTGGACCCTCTTACAAATACAGTGATTGTATGTACCTGGTCCAATATACACGAAGTATGCGTAGATATGGGTTGTAAATGAATTATATAAAACTGAAAGACAAAGCTCAAAATAAAGGAGCAACATTGTATATGGACGAAAGGCCAAAAACAACTGGTAATATTGCAGGGTTTATAAACAGTACACAACTGGGGTCTACACTTAAGCAACCAAACTACATATTCGAGTCACGTGAAGGAAACCGTGTCTTTGTATTTGCAATTAAATCAATAGCTGCTGGCGAATAATTTCTTATTAATTACAATTTGAATCGTGTAGATACAAACACGGTTAGTATGGTTGTGGTACATGCAACAATTTAACCAACCTTTTATTAATTATTTTAACATCTATAGGATTTTTCATTAGCATGTAATTGTAATTTTCTACTTTTCTGGTTTCGTTAGGTAATTTTTAGTATGTTTTTGATGCAGGGTTATCTCAAGGGCACCTCCCTCTCCGTAGATGTTTGTAGACCTGAATCAAGGCGACAAGTATACATCGATATTTCCAATGTAATAAATTTAGGATGGACATACAGATATGTTGTTATGTATTTCCATTAGTATATTTGGTTCATTTATATATTCTTGTCTATTTTCCATGCAGAGTGTTGATCAGGGAAGCCAACTGGCTATTGATCAGTCAACTACAGCATCGAGACAATAGGAAAACATGAATGTAATTCTCCATTTCAAATACTTTAAACTCGTAAAAATGTATATCGTGTAGCATAATGTTTATTTGGTTATGTATTTTTTTGTTTTTGTGTTTGCGTTCATGATGATAATGTTGTCTACCTTTTTTGTAGGTTGACCGGGGAAAGTCCCCAACTGTTGATTAGACGAGTGGAGCATCGAGGCAACCAGTAAACCTAAATGTAATTCCACATTCTAAATACTTCAAAAATGTACACATATAAAACATGTAGCATAGTGTTTACTTCTGTTTGTATTTGTTAGCTTTTACATATTGTGTTCATTGTGATAATGTTCTCTACTTTTTTTGCAGGTGGCTAATTGGGGTAAGTCCCCATCTGTTGATCAGAACACACCCTCATCTAGGCATCAGGTAATCCAAGATGTAATACTATGAATCTATCATGCTAGACAATTTTTGTTAATATATTTGTTTGCGCACACTATTGCTTCAAAGAATAAGCAATTTTTTATATATTTCTGTTGCATATAGGGGATTCGGTTTATGAAACACTATCTCAAAACTATTTACAGAATGAGGTCTCCCGGTTGATGAGAGATAGTGAAATTAGAGAGTCTGCAGACCCGTTGAGGGTGCTACAAAATACCAGGGAAAAACAAAATGAGGAACTGATTCTTCTGACATTTGCAGTTCCACAAACAGAAGGGATCAAAAAAATTATTCAATTGTTGTTACAACAACGTAAACAATTAGAATTAATTTCTCGAATAATAATGTAAATTCATTTATAAAAACTTTATAATATTTGATTTTATATGCTATTGAACTTATAATACAATGGTTTGAACTTACAACATGCTATGGAGATTATCAGTGGTGGTCAAGGAAATGTTGGTCCCAGTGACCAAACCACTCCACTTACACCACATACTGTTCCCATATTGTCCACTGAACAGTCGGTAACACGCTCTACGAAACCCCAGAGGGAAGCAAAGGGTGCAACCAATGCTGCCCCACCCACAACAGATGCTGCAGAAGAAGGGTTAGATGCAGGGTTAGATAGAGAAGTGGATGCATTTCCTGGATCTTCTTGTGTCACTAGCACTATTTCAATACAATGTACATTTTTGGTGAATGAAGAATTGGTTCCAATAAAGATAGAGAGGATTCCAGGTCATTATATATTGTTCAATTTAGTTTTTATAATTTGTGTCTAATATAACGATAATATTTTTTAATGTTGACTAATGATGGCATTAATGTTTTGCAGGAAATGATATATTTTATAAACATATGAATGATTTGCCCTTGGAGATATTTGGGCCCACCATCCACACAATGTGGAACAAGCAGCCAAAATATTTTAAGGATGATTTCACTAATTGCTTGGTTGGTCTGTTCGGAAAAGATACATTTGATTCATCAAAGGTCCTACAGAAGGTTGGAAAACATTTGAAGATTGTCCAAGACCAGTATAGGGTTCACCTAGAAAAGAACCCTAGGTATGAGTGCCCTCCAATGATTCCATCTATGGAGTGGAAGGCCATGGTGGAAGATGGAAAAGAGAAGGGCCTAAGAAAATCCTGATAGATACCACCAGGAATAGGGAGGTATGCAATACAATCCAAAATGTAGTGGTAAGCCTTATTATTACTAGTTTTTATATCAAATTTGGTACATCGACTAATGTATTTCAAAACTTGATTAGGATCACAGACACATCTAATGCCACCAAGGAAAGAATTGAAAAAATTGGCCAACACAAGCTTGGTCTTGGTGGTTATTCGAACTTGGCAGCCCAATATGTAAGTATCACAAAACCCGAATCCGTATCCAAATATCATATAGATAATTATTTTCATTTTGTTCTGGAAAAAAATGTAAAATTAATGACATCATGCAAATATGAAGGCCGACCGGTTCAAAGAATTGCCCAGTGCAGATTACATGAAGCTTGGATTCGAACATGGCTTGGATGCCATTGTTGAACACTGAAAAAGCTTTTCTGGGCAGACTGCATGATCTTCTATTGATCCATCTGGTGCGCATGTATGTAAAAACTATATAGTTTAATGACAATTTATTAATTCTCATGCAATTTATTCCTTATAAATAAACTAACATATTCATTATTTATTCATTTTTGAGCAGGAAAGTAATGATCTCGTTCATGTTGAGGATGTACATGAACAACTAGAAGAAGACCATGCTTTTATTCCTGGTAATGAATTTCTTAATGTGTTAATATTTTGTATAGATAATTGTAGATGATGAACATTAATTCTAATTCTACACAATTCAACTATAGAGCATGTAGATGCAGATAACACTGAACAAGTTGGGCCTGTACAATATCATGCTAAACATGCTGATGTTCCCATGACAAGTAAAAACACACATTCATAATGTTTTTTTTCAATGAATTACTCGTATTTATAAAATATAAATATATTAAAGAAAGATTTTGACATTACTGTAGAAATTCATTGCCCCTCACCGAAAGTTCAACCTTGTGAGCAGACTAGTAGGGAGACCGAGGATCAGATTCCAGAAGATGTGGCTCTAACTAAATATTTAAAGAGAAGAAAAGTAAAAAGGAAGTGATTAAACAAATTTTGAGTGATTCTTATTTATAATAAACAAAAATTCATGGTTTTTTCCTCTGTTTCATGAATGAATGTTTAAATGATTGCTTTAATGAATGGTTTATTGATTTTTTTAATCTACCTTTGACTAAATGAATGGTTTAATGAATGATTTGATGAATGGTTTAATGAATGGTGTTTTCAGCTCTTGAATGATTGAATGGTTTAATGAATGATTTAATGAAAGCATCTTTCATCTATTGAGTGAAATAATGTGCAGTATATGCATTGTTATTTGGATTGTGAAATAGTGAAATAAATTGTTATTTGCAAGCAGATGCAATGGGTTTGGGGAATTGAGAGTGATGTGAGGGGGGAGGGGGGAGGGGCCATAAGAGCTTCCACCTTCACGTGGTTGGTCCTATTTAGTACAGAATATCAAATCATTCTCGAAACAGAGAGGAGCTCAATGAATGGTAAGGAAGAATACATTAAAAAATAGTTATTTCTATAATTTTAGTGTATAATTTTCACTATTGCTATTTGACTCCTCCATTGGAACTTGTTACATATAGAATTGAGAAACATTTCCATAGTTAAGAGGCAATAAATAGTGTTTTGATATGATTAGTGGCCTTATACATAGTGTTTTTGGTTATCCATGTTTTATCAGGTGATCTATTAGTAAACAATTAATTTACTTGGTGATTTGAATAGTATTGTAATTTACATTGTAATAGTATTGTATTTATTTAGATTGGTTTTGTTATTTTCATAAACAAACATAAATTTATTTGATGGTTCCTAAGATGAAGCTATTGCAACAGGACAAAATTTGAAGTATGTTGAATGATGTTTTGAAAGGTAAAGCATAAGAAGACAGTGCGCACCTCCATGAATCAAGGTACAATTATGTTTTCTTTTGTTTGATTGGGCTGTGTATTGGGTATTTATGCATGTGCACACACACATTTAGTTGATGATGATGATTACCAGACATTTAGGCGAACTTTGGTCTATTTGATCTAAAAACTTACCTTAAATAGTTTGATTTATCTGGATAACAGGCCCCTTGGTAATACTTTACCAATTCCATATAGCTATGAATTCCATATGTACATGAAAATATATGGGAAATGGCCATTTGTCATCAGACATATGGCTATGAATTACATTTTATTAATTTTACATATTGTTTGAACATTAAATCACCCAAGTAAAACTTATATGCATGTGCATGACAATGAATTGAAGGATCATAAGAGGGCACACTAGTTGACATAGTTGAAATACTTCATAAATGGAAGTGGATTCCTCTAAGGATGAATTATATGGATTGGATCAACATTTTTAAGTCTCATGTGATATATAAAGGAACCTATATAACACATAAATGTTGCCATAATTCTTCACTGCTGAGTTTTTTTTCCCTAGATTGTACCTTCATTATGCTAGGAAAGGTGCACAAAACTCTTGAAACATGAGTCAAAGGTGGATTATCCCTCAATGAAAGTGAAGACAAGCCAGTAGGGCCAATGCTTCTAAAAACTTCACCTTACAGTGCTTAAAAATAAACATAATATGCCATGTGAGCTTCCTAGAAATGATAATGTTGAAGTGCTACTATTGATTCGATGCCAAGAGATAGTTCTTTGCCACTACAATATGCCCAAGGACACTTTTATGCTATTGTTGTTTTCACATATCTCACCCAAACATGGTATTTTGAAACCTATTGTTGTGTTATACCCATCAATTTTCCCTAGATTTCAAGGTTTAGAGCCATTCTCATCAATACATCTTCCCAAAACTGGATTACTGCTCACTAGGAGGTCAAATAGGGCTGAGAAGTGATTTTAAGGACCAATATGTGCCCAAAAACATGGATATTTAGGGTCATTATTGTTTTTCATTACACCAAAATTCCCATAGACATGGATTTACTTCTCCAATATCCACAAAATCTGCCTAGAACAAGCTCAAAGCCATATCAGACTTTCTAGATATCACTGTTTACTACTGATACTTATTATAAAAAGTTCCCAGGTCTAATTTTTAACCACTTTACATAGGTTTCCAATCGTGTAATGCTACAAACATAAATATAATTAATTAGAATTAATTTAAAAGTCAATAAATTAAGCTTAGCATGAAATGGAAATTTAAGGGAAAAACCTATTAGCTAGAGTGGTTGTGATACCACCATAGCAATGTAAGTGATAAATTAACATAAATTAACATATTAAGTTCCTTTCTCTTCCTTCATATCTGCCATTTCCTTATCTTCATTTATCTTAATTAGTAGTCTCAACCTTGAGACCTACCATTTGCATGACATTGTAGACTCTCTGAGTAGGATACCATTCTATTAGCTTTCCCAGCCTCTATGGTTGGCTACCGCCACCTACCTCTCATGTAGCATTTCAATCCATTTTCCGAATACACTCTCAAACACTATGAAACTACTTTGTCTAGATGTATATGTAAATCCTGTGCTTGTTAGTCCAAACTTAATATTTTTTACAATACATGTTTGTATGTAAACACTATACTGAGTATGTGCCCTACTTGTTTCAAAGGTATTATTGGTATGCTATTTTGTAAACGTGTACCCCTTGGTAAATCAATTCCTTGATCAATCATAAACATAATGCTTGGGTACCAGTGTGATGGTTTTCATAACTGCCTGTTTCAGCTATGTTGTCTAGACTCTATATTGGTAACAATATTTATATCCTTGTTTGTGATTGTAAATTAAAATTATAATGTAGTATTTTGAACTTTTGAACATTATATACTTGTAACATAGAGTAACATCCAGTCAATTTACATTACAATAATGCCGAGAAGCAAGCTATCTTAGCCAATGTTTTTTCTTTGTGTATAATTTCATGGCTATTCTAAATGTTGGTATTAGGTAAAGAAATGGACTTCATAATTTTCAACACCTTATAATTTGTGTTGAAATCATAAGAACAAGAGGTAAACTATGCTCCTACCCTAGATTACTCTAATGTTATGTCATTGGTCGTGATCTACTTAGAGATGACAATATTAGTAATCATGTGTATTTTTCAAGTTGTAATTTAACATCCACAAAAGGCGCAACTACAAGTCACTGAATGAGAATGGTTAGCAATCATGCATAACATTTAAAAATTCTGATATTATTTGATTCCTAGTCCTAATACCTTTTGAACTACCATTTTAGAACCTGGAAATCATGTTCAAGATAGTGTTGAGTTATTTGAGTTGTTGGATTTAAGATCATTCAATTGATTTCATCAAGTTAGTCTGTTTAAAGATTGACATATTAAAAGACATAACATTATAAGAGATTCAATAATGTAGTAGTTAAAAATTAGGTTATCTAAGGTTGAATATCACATTTTGTCAGAGCCTCACAATAAGACATTTAACTTATTAGCTAAAAACATTTGAAATCAAAGGGTAAACTAATTTTTGAATGGAAACCTTTCAAATGAAATATTTTTTTGAAATACATTTGGTGAATGGAAACCTTTCAAATGAATAATTTTTTTGAAATACATTGGAGAGCATGTCTGCTGAGTTTTTAATAGCTCATTCATTATATCAATTGAAATATTTTTTTGGTATGAACAGGGATATCAAAACTGTTAGGTTTGGAATATGCTCATGGGAATATACACCTTTCTAAATCTCCCTAGGGGGCAAACAAACCAATAAATGCAATGTGCACTAACAAATTCTCTTTAATATTCATACCGTTAAAAAAGAATTTATCTCTTAGATATGTGTCATAAGGTATCTCACCACCATACTTATGTCAGTCATGCATGTATTGGTGAGGTAGTTATTCAAGAGAACCTTCTAGGAAATTTTCACACTCTAGTACAGACTCTAGAGTAGTCAGTGATGCATGTATTGTTGAGTTTTTTTTTCAGGATAATCTACTAGGAATTGATGACACTCTAGTATAGAGTAGTCGTTGCTTCATACATTTTGTTAGCCTATTTTCCTACAATATGAGGGATTAGGTGGCACTTCATTGAATCCATAATTATCATCCTTGATTATTTTTTCTCATATTGACCCAATTGTTGGGGATTCAAGCAGGGTGCTCCTGGTGATTCAAGAAGGAGGAGAGACAGTATTTGGTGGTGTTGATCCTAATCACTTTAAGCGTAAACATCAATATGCTCCTGTTACTCAAAAGGGTTAATGGAAGGTATGTAATAGAATCATGTTAGTTTTCTAGGTTTAAGATTGATTGTATTTAAGGATAAACACATGCATACCATGTTCTTTGTATGAGTCATAGTTACTAGTAGGTATGTCACAGGATTATTCTACTCTAATAAATCAATGTTTCTAATACTAGATACATGCATACTAGTTTCAACCTATTTAATTGACTATTCAAGTGTATTTACGAGAGAATTTTCCTCTTGTAGCAAAGATTGAGGTTCTAGCTCAATTACTTTGCTACTCTCATTAACCAACGGGGTACAATCTTGAGCATTTACTATAGATTCACCACTATGGGCTATCAAAAATTTGTCCACCTGAAATTCTATTCCCCAATGTGAGCCATCTCACCATTAATGTTTGAGAAAACGCAACACCAATATTCTTGTGATGACCATGCAATTTGTAAATAAACTTCACCCAACCTATATTCTGAAATTATTGTAAAACATCTTGGTAAGTATCAATTCACTTTGAACTATTATGTTTTTTCCTATGTATCATCCCCATGAGCACAAAGAGCATTAGGAATACTGGTAAATGATACACCCAAGGGTTTGGGGAAAGACTGAGGCAAACCCTTACTGAAAATGGGGATTATGAGAATCCTCAAGAATGATCGAAAGGTATTAGACACAAAACAAATCTCTTAGTATATTTGTTTTGATCAACCATATCCTTTCATTAATGTATGGATGTCTTGTCTATCATCTATTTGTTGTGCGCTAACTCCAAGGTGGTACCCTTCATAAATGACACTTCTAGATTTGAAATAAAAGGGTAAATTAACTGGTGAATGGAAGCCTTTCAATTTTTTTTTGTTAATTACACAACCGCCCATGGCATTCTTGATGACCATTGGACAAGAACCCGTCACATATTCGATGTCCCTCCAAGTCCGTTCGACGGGATTTCCATGGCTTCAACAGCCGATCCTGTCGGAAAGACATTGCAAAACCTATGGCTACGTGTCGTCCTTTGGATTCCATGGTGTCAGACTTTCAAAATTCAATTTTTTTGTTTGTTAAAGATCTGACAATGTTTTTCATTGTTCGGTCGAAGCGCAACTGTCACATATCCAACATCCATCCAACAACGTCTGATAGGAATGCCATGGCTCCAATGGGCTTGAGCATCGGATATTTGTTGAAAATACGGTGTGAACATCAACTTTTTTGCAACACATCTTAGTGACATTCTACACGGATCTATCGGAATTTTCGACAGCAGAATGCAAAATCTAGGATGTCGTGGTGTCGAAAGTTCAACGACATAATCATAATTTTTTTTTGGCAGATTTGGTTGGAATTCGACGATGGGGTAGTTGTATCTTCGACAGGTATTAGTGCGAAGTTGGAGGTTCAACGTTGTTTCACCGACAGAAAAAAAAAGGCCTGTGTCGAATAACTGACAGGGCATTGTCGAATTTCAGACATGGAAGCCGTCGGATTTTGGGCTCAATTTCTGTTGTGTGAGAATTCCATATTCTTCACACCATAACCTACCCATATACCAGTTTCATATGGTGTAAATACAAGTATAGCCATAGAGAGCTCATGTTTTATATAATATTAATAAATTGAACTTCATAAAAATGAAAAATTGAAACCCTTTCGTGGATGGAATTTACCTACCTTCCTATAAAAATAAACACCATTGATGTTTGAACCTAATTGAACATAGAAAAAATCCTCTCAGTTTCCAATAACACCATATGATCATGTGCATAGCTTCGATTTGGGTCATTCACAAGATGCAATGAATTTCCTCCACTTCATCTACATTGATTCTTGCAATAAAGGGAATTAACAACATTTAGTTACCTTTTCCTTGGTTATATCTAGTTTTTTTCTTATCTTTACAAGAGAGGAAAAAGTATCCATGGTTAAGTTTAAGGCATGCAATAGTTATAAAGATACACAGATAGTGAAGCTTATATGATACCATTTCATTGTAACTATAACACATAGGGAATGTAAATAAGGATTTATATTTTCACATATTTTCATGTCAATTCCATTACAATATTAATATGTATGCCTTGCATATAAGAATTTAAATTACAATTATGAATGTTCCAAATATAACTCAATAGAAGAATACAAAAGGTTTAAAGAAATAATTAGTCAAGAAATATTGGTCTAACTTTTCATGGTTCTAGTAAGCTAAGAAATATTGATCTCACTTTTCTTTGTTGTCATGGAGCAAGGTTTGATCGAATCTCAACACCTACTTAAACCCTAGGCTAAAAAATTATTCTAAAAAAACATACTTTATAATATCAATGATTTGGAGGTATAAATGTAGCCTACAATTTGGAGGTTACTATTTAGGAGTAGTTAGGACTAATATAAATCCATCCCATGATTTGGAGGTATGAATATAGCTTACAATTTGGAGGTTATTCCTTAGCAAACCCTAGGACTAATATGGATCCAACCTACTATTTTAAGGCATGAATTTATCCCACGATTTGGAGGTATGAATCCATCCCTTGATTTGGAGGTTATTCCTCATCCCACCCAAATAAAATAACCCCAATATTTATATTACTATGTCAAATTAAAAATCCCCCATTGACTCCTTAATACAAGGCAATATATTTTTGAGATTTTTAGGGGTATTCAAACCCCTAATATGAATGGAGGTGATATGATATTTCCTCACGAGTGAACCCCTCCTGCAGTTAAGATATGTGGAAAAGCGACAACTGTCACCTTAGTCACTTATCCCCAACTACTTCAAAACCTCCTAGGGGAGAGCCCTATATAATCCTGCAAAAGACACTTAGATGCACAAATGTATCATACAAACAAATGAAGTTAGTGACTAGTTCCTAATGGAGTCCAAAAGGTGAGTAAATGGGTTGTATGTTTGTATAGTTTTTATAGCAACAATATATCCTCCCAATTTTTATACTAATCCCATATTATAACCAACAAAACATAAGTGCAATTATTATCAGGCCTAAGCATATATCATAGCCTAAAAAAATAAGTACAAGGGTGCATGCAACAAACTTGAATTATTAAATTATCCAATTCGTACAACATGTATGCATCAATCATTTACTAAAATACTTATAGAAGCATTGTGCACTTGAAACAAAACATTGAACAACACTATATCCAATGTATCAATTGTGCAATTCGCGTTCATGAAGGCATGTGCACTTTGTTTGTAACACACCTCAAAAATCTATAATAAAAAACAAAAAAATATATAAAATATATTGTAACACCTCGGTCGTGACCCCATGGTATTAAAATTGTACATGATGTATATATTGTATTGAAATCATGGTGAGGAGCTCATGGCCAAGGCCCTGCAATTGATTTGGTTTTTTGTGTATCGGTAATCAAGTTTGATGCTGATGGTTATAGTGATAAGTCAAGCATGGTATATATTTTTGAATTCATCATGTAAATATACACAATTTAATAAAATACCACAGATAGCTATGCACTGCAACGTAAGAGATGGGGGAACGATTTCACTAGGAACAGGGAGGGGAGTTAGTCAAACTCCGGAGCCTTAGGGTGTTATAGTGGATTTCACCACTCTAGGTGAATCACACTTTGTATGGCCTTCCCCTGTCCCGCTGCAGACTCTTTAGACCCCATGGACCATCTTTTTTCCTTTGATGTTTCCTTGATCATCCCTAAAACCATATGAAAAATGATATACGTGGATTTTAACCCGATAACCGCTTACATACGTGGGTTTGACCCATATAACCGCGTACATCAAGATGTGTACATAATCCAAATCCTTTTGGAGTTTTCCTTGACATGGATCCGACTCATTTGACTCCTGGCCTTCCATATGCCTTGAGATCGCTCGGATTCGACCTTTCATTATCGCTTTGAAAGCTATATAAGGAACCCCTTGGTGCATTGAAGGCATATTGAGAGAATTGAAGCAAAGAAACTATAGTCCATTGTTGCCAGAACTATACTTGAGTCTACATCCCTTTGTCCCTTGGAGCACTTTTGTGTTCTTCCCAAGCTTGCCTTTTGCTTTTAATATTGCTATCGAGAGATGGAGGATTGAGGTGGTGGAGGCCCAAGTGGGGGATTCAGTTTCTCCAGTTCATAGACGTGCCGTCAAAGGTTGTATCTATCTTGTAATCTCTGATTTATATTAATAGAAATTACTTTTCCTATCCAATGATGTGTATTTGATTGAATATTTTATCCATGGGAATATGTCAAATGCTTTTACATTATTGATTATATATGCTAGAATAGTTCTAACACCATGATATATAGTATGCTTTTATTGTTTACTTGTTGTTGAGGAAAGTACTATATCAATTCAAGCTGAAGATTGGAAAGCTCAACGGGGATCTACTTCAACCGTTCGGAATAAGGTACGAGGTTTGATCCTTTAGTGTTAGACATTTATTTCTATTGCATATTGGAAAAGATTGATTTCTGGAGTCAAGTTGTCTGTTGTGGTACCCCAAGCCATAGGAATTTCTCTCCATAACAGAATTGGCGACTCCGTTGGGGAGTTCCTAGTCATTTTGCATTTGGGGGTTTTTATCGGTACAATGGGCTTGATATTATTGACTTGCTCTTTGTTTCTCCTTGTTTCTGGTTTGCATTTTATAGTATGTTCATCCATTGACACTCCCCTTTATTTGTTTGACCCTTGGCCTTCTTTTTACCACTGCCTTCTGTGTATATGCAGGTTTTTGGCCAAAAGTCGAGTACATATGCCTATATATGCAGGTTTTTGGCCAAAATTCGCGTACATGTGCCTATCCACGCAGGTTTTTGGCCAAAAGTCGCGTATATACGCAGATGTTCTTTAAACAGTCGCGTACATCCTCCCTTTTTGTGTGTTTGATGTTATGGGAAGTTGCTGGGTGGGTTGTGAGGGTGGTTGGGTCTTCCTTGGGTCTGATGTTGTCTGTTGGATGCTTCTTTTGTGACCAGAGACCGATTTTTCATTGATTTTTCTTTGAAAGTAGTTTTAGTCATTTTTCCTTTTTGTTTTGCCATTAGTGCATTACTCTTTTTGTCTTGGTGTCTTGCTGGGCTTGTCTTTTATACTTGCTGCAGAGACTGAGAGTTTTAGATGACTTTTATTGCATTTTTCATTCTTTTATACTGAAAAATACAAAGTAGTTGCACTATTAGTTGCATATTAGATATGGATTTGAGGAGTTACTTGCATTGGATTGCTTGGATGAGAGTTGTATTTAGGCTTTCATATAGGAAGGATTTCATTGGCATTAGGAAAAGAAATATATATTTATGCATCTCATGTAGTGGCATACCCTATTTTTCATTTGACAAAGATTGCACTTAGCATTGTTTGTTATGGTGTGCATATTTATTTCACTGCTGAGTCATAATATCATTAGTTGCACAGCCATTTCCCTTTGAGTAATTACAACCAACTAAAATCAACGCTAAATTAAAATGAACTACACTCTTTTCTTTTCTAGGGTGCACCAACAAGCTTAGGTTTTAGGATCTTGGAATAGTTCATTGTAAGTCAATTCTCCAAGATCACTAAACAACAACATCTAGTTGTCTGTCCAGGTGAGTGTGTGAAATCCTTGGTATAACCAGTGTTCTCAGGATCCTCCTCTCAAAAGGGAGTTAAGCACGAGGCAGTGCGAGCGGTTATTGATTGGGATGACCCCTAGTCATAACTGAGTAGCACCGGAGATATTTCTAGGATTGTATTCCTATCTGGGGGCTCTTTCGAGAGTTTCAGGCTTTGCTACCCTGCCCATACAGTCAATCCCGCCTGCGACTGTCCTCCTGAGCATTGAGTATATTGAGGTCACCTTAGTGGCCTTACCTAGGATATCGAGGGGGTACTTTGTAGGGGTTATTCTATGGGTGTCCGGGCCAGGTAGAGGTTGGAAAGCACAATCGATTTATGTTTTGAAGCTGAGGGCCACTATAATTGGTTATGTACCTCTACTTGTAGTGTATGGGAGTCTCGAGCCTCTCCTAGGAGAGACATACCTGCTGTATTCAGGAGCTCACATATCCTCCCTAAGGTTTGCTTGTATTTTGGCTGTAGATTTTCTTAGGAGTGTGCTCTTTGTGCGTTAGTTGGCATTTGGGATCGTGGTTACTTGAGTATATTTATGCTCTCTTGAGTTTGGGTCCTTTTATTTTCGGCATGCCTGGTATCTTATCACCCATCCTTGGTCCTAGTACGGACCCTGGTGTCAGACTTGGGGGCATCACAACCCCTTACCATGCTCATAGATTTGGGAATGGTCATATTCCATCCTCTACTCCATTTGTGGAGTATTTTTATTCCCTTCGCTCGGTCTTTACACCAGTGGTCACCCTCATGGGGTGGTAGTGGATGCGTGAACGTTGGGTCTACACCTTATCTTCCTTTTTATGTCCCATTGTTCACTGCATTGTTTCCTTTGGGTGCTGTTTTCATGATCATTCCTCCCTATTCCCTATAGTTTGGATTCTTTATTGACTATTTTGGGTTGTTTTGGACTAATATGGTTGTCATGTAGGATCCATTTTTTGTACACTCTCTCCGAGGTTTCGACCCATTCGTTCCTTTCATAGGTATTATGTCTGAACTGACATATAGGTTAGGATTTCACATCTGCTTTCACTTATGCATTTCCTTATGACCAGTCCATCTTAACCTTAGGTACGAACCCATTCCATGGTATCACAGAACCTTCATGTTGTTGTTAGAAGTGGTACTATGTGAATGGCAGAGCTTTCCTATACATGGGTGTCCTAGTTAGCTCCCTTTTGCATTTGGTACCCATGTTGTGAGTCCTCTCTTAGGTTCGGGAGTCCCTTTTAGTCCCACCATGTCCTTGAGCAAGAGCTTCATACTCCTCTTAAACTTTATGCTGGCCATTTCCCTAGGACTCCCTCATGTCAAGTTGTGAATGCATTATCATGATATTTTCCTGCCTTATTGAGCTTTATGTCGGCTCCCCTGACATTGCGTTTCAGCCATATAGCCCGAGCTTGTCTCATGTCTAGCCATGCAGACCCATTTTTTATATCCTTCGCAGTTAGATTCCCTTTTTACCGGGAGGGTATTTTCCCCCGAGTGTCGATATCCTACACATGTATCCTTGCATTGATCATAGTTATGTTCCACTGCTTGGAACTAGTTTTTTTTCCCTTATGACACTCGTCTCCTCCTAGTTTGTAACTATAAAGCTAGTTTATTCTTTTTTCAAGCTTTTCAAATAACTGAAAAAGTCCAAAAAGAAAAATTAAAATACCAAAAATCCAGACAAGGAAAGATGTTATCTTTGGTAGCTATTGAGTCGTGTCGCCTTCGAACAGAGCACTGTATATCACATCCATTGGTTGGGTTATAGTTTGAATTTAGGAGCTGTACCCATTTATCTGAGTTTATCTCCACCGGCTGGTTAAGCTTCCAGTCCCTATGGAGCCTCTGTTGATGCTTCCTGTGTCACAGAGATGTCCCACTTTGTATATCGAGTTTATGATGCCTTCATTCGGTCACCATATGCCATTATGCTCTTGTTCGAAGGAAGTTGAAACCTGAGTCGGTCATTCCTCAGTTATCTTGACTTTGCATGTCGGACATTCTCGGTACAGTTACTAGTTCGTGCACCTTATGATCGAGTCCTTCCACATTATACAGCTTTGCTAAGTACCTCATGTTAGATGATGGGGGATGCCTTAATGCCCTCCTTCCAGCGGATTTCATCCCATCGACTTCAGATCATTTATTCTGGGATTGGAATCTAGAGTCCTTTTGAGTGCCTTGAGACTTGCAGTCATCAGTGGCAGGTTCTCTCGCCATTGACAGGTTCTTGGGAATACATCAATGTCCCCCGATCGATGGATCCTCTCAAGTGTTCGACCTCAACACATTTATTCACACTTGTTAGTTTGCACTCTAGTACCTTGATTCCCATTTTCATTATCGGTGGGTAATCTCGCATCTGTTAACGGTATACATTAATGATCAGTAATCAGACGATGGACTACTATGTTCAACCTCAACACCTCTATTCACATAGTAGGACATGTACTTGTAGCAGTTGGTGTAGAAGACTTTCCAGATTGGTGGCATCTTTTATATGCTACCTCCTTGATCGTGCCAGTGTTCATGAGATTTCAGCTCTCGTGACTTGATACCAGTATATGTCAGACATTTCCAGCCACTATGGAGATCTTGATCTATTATATATCTTCAGCCATTATGGAGATCATGGTCCTTTGTATATCTTCATCATGGAGATTCTGATTTATGTATATTGCACGTGGCGATGACCACATATGTGATATAATGTATTATGCCTATTCATGGCCATTGTACTCTTATGTATTCGGGACTGCTATATGTACTTGCAGTTATATGCAGAGTTGTATTATGGTGCTATGCTGATTGGGTGGCCAGTCTTCCATTTGGGATCCTTCATCACTCCACTTCTGGGATGGACTTATAATGTATTTTGGCCATCGTATGACCCCTCTGATGTCACACATTAGGGGGCATCTGTTATAGCGGATTTCACCACTCTAGGTGAATCACACTTTGTATGGCCTTCCCCTGTCCTGCTGCAGACTCTTTAGACCCCATGGACCATCTTTTGTCCTTTGATGTTTCCTTGATCATCCCTAAAAACATATGAAAAATGATATATGCGGATTTTAACCCGATAACCGTGTACATACGCGGGTTTGACCCATATAACCGCGTACATCGGGATGTGTACATAATCCAAATCCTTTTGGAGTTTTCCTTGACATGGATCCGACTCATTTGACTCCTGGCCTTCCATATGCCTTGAGATCGTTCGGATTCGACCTTTCATTATCCCTTTGAAATCTATATAAGGAACCCCTTGGTACATTGAAGGCATATAGAGAGAATTGAAGCAAAGAAACTATAGTCCATTGTTTCCAGAACTATACTTGAGTCTGCATCCCTTTGTCCCTTGGAGCACTTTTGTGTTCTTCCCAAGCTTTCCTTTTGCTTGTAAGCTTGCTATCGAGAGATGGAGGATTGAGGTGGTGGAGGCCCAAGTGGGGGATTCAGTTTCTCCGGTTCGCAGACGTGCCGTCAGAGGTTGTATCTATCTTGTAATCTCTGATTTATATTAATAGAAATATCTTTTCCTGTCCAATGATGTGTATTTGATTGAATATTTTATCCATGGGAATATGTCAAATTCTTTTACATTATTGATTATATATGCTAGAATAGTTCTAACACCATGATATATAGTATGCTTGTATTGTTTACTTGTTGTTGAGGAAAGTACTATATCAATTCAAGCTGAAGATTGGAAAGCTCAATGGGGATCTACTTCAACCGTCCGGAATAAGGTACGAGGTCTGATCCTTTAGTGTTAGACATTTATTTCTATTGCATATTGGAAAAGATTGATTTCTGGAGTCAAGCTGTATGTTGTGGTACCCCAAGCCATAGGAATTTCTCTCTATTATGAACTACAGAGTGGTATGAAACAATGTTTCTCTCTATTACAGAGTGGTTCCCTATGTTGTTGTGTCTCCCTGTGGTTTGTTGTTATGTGCACCTTGGTTTGGGTCGGAACTATATGCAAGAATTAGGAGTGGAAGAGACATTGAATGGGCTTGATAAACCTAGTGTAGAGAGGAACCTCATGAAAATATAAGAGTAATTGGTGAATCTTCTATGCACACCTTGAAGAGAACTGGAAGGGAATGCATAGCCCGAGGGATAGTGGAGCAGAGAAAGGGATGCTTCCTTGTGTTGGGTGTGTAGGTATTGTGGATTCCTAAACAAATAGATCTTGTGGAGGTGTCCCTAGCTCTTGAATGAGCAACTATCTTAGCCATTCTTCCTTTCCACTACCTTAGAAGCATGATAAAACCAAACATAGATTGGCTTGGATGATAGCCTAATAAACCCAATTGTATATTCGCTTGGTTGGGAAGCCTGATAAACTCAATTGAAAATTAGCTTCGCTGAGAATCCTGATAAACCAAACTGGTAGTTGGCCTGGTTGTGTCTTGCTGTGCATTTGGCCATGTGTGATCCTTGGCTGGACAACCTAATAAACCCAACTGTGAATGTTGGCTTGGATGAGTAGCCTGATAAACCCAACAATGAGATGGCTTGGTTGTGTAGCCTGATAAACCCATCCGTTTCCTTGGCTGGTCCTTAATGTGAATGTTGGCCTAATTGCGTGTAGTCTTTGAAACCCAATTGTTAGCTGGCTTGGTTGAATAGCCTGTGAAACCCAGCAGTGAGATGGATTGGATGAGTAGCCTATGAAACCCATCTGTTAGTTGTCTTATTGCCTACATCCTAATAAACTCAAATGTGTGTTGGATTGGTTGGACAATGTGATAAACCCAGCTGAAGGTTGGTTTGACTATGTGTGATATGATCTGACTGTGTGTGAATATGTTGTTCCCTATTTCCTTGTGGAAGTCATGCCTATCTCAGGGGTGGAAGTTGCGTTGAGAGATTAATGAACACAAATGGCCTATGGTTGGGTGGAAGGTTGTAGCGACATAGCTAGTTATGGGACAACTTCATCTTTAAGATAAGTATTCCTTGTTATTCTTATTTATGAAATGTATTTGATTATGAATTTATTGAATATGATGAATGCTTGCTAATGTTTTTTAGTAGAGTTTACTGTTGGTAAATGTTCCTGCATTATGCATTTTTCTTATGATCATGGAGGCCAGAAGCCTGGTTATAGAGTAAAAAAAAATCTGACTTAAGCATTTCCACACCCCAAGATCCTCCTGCAGAAGGAGGAAGGTAGGAGGTGGAAGAGAGAAGTTGAAACAAATCAGAATGTTGGTTTTTGCACTTCGAGATCCGCTTGTAGAAGGCGAAAGGCTAAAAATAGGAAAAAGACAAGGAATAATGTTTTTTTCCCGCACCCTGGAATCTTCCTGTGGAAGGCTGAAGTTGAAAGCGGAAAAAGAGACAGAAATTCTAAGGAAAAATGTGTTTTTTGCACCCTAGAATCCGCTTGCAAAAGGCAAAAGGCATGAGGCAGAAAATGGGAAAAATATTAAGGTAAAAATTTGTTTTTTCTGATTTTTGAGTTTTGCAACGGAAGGAGGAAGTCTGAAGGCGAAAAGTGGAAAACTCAAGGTATTTATTTGTTGGTTTTCTGATCCCTAAGTTCCGCAGCAAAAGACGAAGGGTAGAAATTCATTAAATGATTCCGTCAAATGTTGAGTTTTTGATTCCAGAGTTCCATAGCGGAAGGCAAAAGGGTAGAATTCAGAAGGAAGAAAGCCAAAATATAAGGTGGTTGTTTTGGGGTGTTTCTGATTCCTGAAGTCCATAGAGGAAGGCAGAAGGGTGGAATGCGGAAGACGAAAAGGATAGGTTCAGTGTGGAAAAAGTTTTTCCGGTCACAGAATGGATCTATCAAGGGCGAAACAATTGTTACAATGATGTTTATGCTTAAGCATGAATGTTAAAGGATGTATATGATCCATGACTATGTTAAAGAGAAATAATTAACAAGTTTTAAATTATTCTGCATATCAGTCAGGTGTATGGGAACCAGGTTCATGACATTGTGGTATATTAGAGCGTTGGAGCCATTAATTTGTTGTATTAGAGCACAATTGTTGTAATAACCTAAAAATTCATAAAAATTTTAAATTTTTCATGTAACATAAAATGTTCAAGGATGTCACTGCCTAAGGACCAATAACTGTTAATGGTTACTTCCAATAGTAGTATTAGAATCTAACATTGCAAATTTCTAGTTCTAAATGATTTATTTGTTTACCTTGTTAGTACCATGATACGGAACTTAACTTTAGTTGTTATGCTCAGAGGAAGAAAACTATACTTGAATCCTGGTACTAAGTGTGTTTTTACTGTCTTAACAATAGGAAGGAACCTTAGTTGATATCGGGGCTTACTTAGCTTACAACTAATGCAATGAAGTGATGCTTCTTTTACAGGTTCTAAACAGCTAAGTAGTTTTGTTACCAGTAAATCTAGATCGAGAAAAATCCTCAACTAGCATAGGATTAAATGCTAGTTAAATTATTTGTTTTTGCACCATGACCCTATAAGAGGTATTGTTGATATTTTTATTGTTTAGGAATCTTCATAAATGTTGGTAAAACACTATTGTAATCGATTGGGTTTAGTTCAGTTATGCTTACTGCTACAGTACTTGTTTAAATGACCTTCCTCTTTGTGTTTTCAGCTATAGACTTGTATTTAATTTTAGATGGCCATTTTATAAACAGATCTAATTTTGTCAATAAGAGCACAGTAACTTAAGAGATCTAAAAATTAGAGGATATGTTAAATATACTTGTGACCAAAACTTCATATTTATTGTTAGTGTTTGGTATAAGTACTGTTTATATTTACTCAAGTTCTTTCCAAGACTTTAATTATTCTATTCTAATGATCCTCCCTAATCAAGTATTTATATTTTATTTTCTTGTATAAAAAATCTCATTTTATATGAGTTTTTGTTGACAACATATATTTGACATTTTAAAACCATGCTTAGACTAAAACCTAGATTAAATATCTCTATGGTTAAGTTTTTCTATATAATGTTAATTCCTCCCTTGTTTGTATCTTACTACAACCAATAGTAACATTATTTAAAAAAATGAGAAGAACATAAATATGAAAAATTTAAAGTTTAAAGTTATGAATAAGACCCTAGTGTAAATGAACACCTCTCAAACATGAAGTCTTGGGTTTATAAAAACAAAGAAATCAAAACGAGGATAATGATACTATGCAATGATACCATAAGGTTTTGACTTGTAAACAAATGATTGTGCACGTTAGATGAGTTCGAACTATAGCATGAAACCCATAACTTGCAAATAATTTGGAGGACACGTGGTTGGTGTTCGATGATTAGGTTTTGTGTTGACCTTGAGGTGCCATATAACTTGTTTCAAACCCTAAAAAATTGCATTTTGTACTTTGTCTCTGTTGTGGGGAGGTTGAGCTGCGACTTCATGGCTTCCAGGCTTGTTATCAGTCCTCAAATCCTTTGCTTGCAGGCCTTCATAAGCTATAACGAGTTCCTTTGCAAGTTTTCCTTTCAAGCTTTGGTGCAGTAAGAGTGAGCACAGTGCTTGCTGCTGTCGTGAGGTAATTTTGACTGTCAAATAGAGTGTTGCAAGTTGGGCTGTCTTCAACATCATTTTTCTGAGTGACTTTGGTACTTTATGAGTGCTTTTGACCATAACTAGTGTGAAGGGAGTTGTTGGGTAGAGTGAGCTAGGTTCTTGTTTACTTCTTGCTTTCCTATAACAGGTTTGGTACTTACCTCATCGTGACTCAAGAGTTCACACCTAAACAGTGCGAACTGCATATTCTTTTTGGCACTGCTCTAGTTCAGCTCATGGACAAAACGAGAAAATCTAGGGTTAGCTCGCAACTTCCAGACAGCTATGCAACTCTCCGGGGTAAGTAAAGACGTTGTTTTTAAGCCTTTATGAACAATTTAAATTTATTATTTTATGAATTATATGATTTTAATAAATGGGGTTTTGATTATGCAGGTTTGCAAGGTGAAGGCTCAGTTCTAAAGGACTCCACCATCAAGCTTCCATGAGGGAATCCACCCCGGTAAGCCTTGGTTTCACCTGGGGTTCTCCTCCACGAGTTGTAAGGTGGATTATGATGGTACTTCCATGTGTTGTTGGCTACTTGTTTGGCCGTGGCTATTAGATGTTCTGTTTGTTTCTTTGTTTCTTTTATTTATTTAAAAATCCATAGTGGTTGTTTTGTAATGGAAGAATCAGGCTCTCACAGCCGTGACTTAATGAATTAGTTTTTCAGCCTTTTCGGCCATGGTTGAATTATAATGATGTTGTTTGGTACTGTATTTAAGCTGTGACTTTTATTGATAGGCCATTGGGTCATTATATGAGGATTTGTCTAGGGTTAAAAAAAAATATTAATGGTTGTTCTTGCAACACTTCTCTTTTTTGAAAGGGCTTTCGTAGTCGAAACAAATGTTTGGTTTTTATGAGAACTCTATTTGTATGTAGATACTTTTATTCAGGATTTTAAGCCTTGACTGGTGATGTAAAGGCCGTAGGATGAGACTATGTCTGTTCAATTCTGTTTTTAATATTAAAAGAATTATCACAGCTTAAGGATGAATTAACGGTATCTTTGTTTCATTTATATTTATGTATATTGTGTTTATTTTAGCTACTTTTATTGTTATTTACTTTTTGAGGGTTTATGGTTAAATAGATTATTAATAAATTTTGTTTCATCTTTAAAAGAATTATGATTTGAGGACCTATGACAATGGAATACTTCGATAATAGCATAATTATTAATGCAACAATGAATTCTGGAAATAGAACAGAGAAATGATATTATTGAATTACTTTTTGGATTATACGAATAGATTTTTGGTAATTATAATTTATGATTTTATTTTGTTGTAAAAGAACAGTTCTTTTACAAACCCTAATTCTTCTTTTAAGTTTACAGAGCTAGTAATTTGTTTCAGTTAACCCTAGTTTGCAATTTTCACATAGGTGAGCTAACTGGGTAAATATTTAACCTAGTTTTTTGTTTTTCTAAGTAAATCTAGATAATTTACTGCTTCTATATTATCTGCTTAGGATTACATACTAGGTATTATAGTATATAATTTTTCTAGTTTTACTGTTTTAAAATATTACACAGACTAGTGTGTAATAATTAGGCTCTTGCCTCTGTTTATATTTAGTTTGTTCAAATATTTTAAATAAATAATAAAAATTACAAAAGAACAGCTATAAACAATTTATACAAAAATCCTATAGAAAATAACCATTTGCATCTACATACATATGTTATTGAATCCACTGTTTGAAAAATAAACTAACCTACTGTACTAGAGTACTACCTTGCAAAAGGTTTGGAAAAATACAGTTTAGGTATTTTCTTTCTATCTGTAATTAACTTCAAAATTTCTCTGCTTATTTATTCTAATCAAGCTAATTACTAACTTTCACAGCATATACATTCTTCTATCTATCCCTAACATAAATAAACAGAAATATACTATATCATTGATAAATCTTGAGCTTTCCATCTACAGTAAATAATTAAATGAATGAACTAAACAAGTAGAACCTGTAGTATAGATGAGGTGACAATAGCTTAAGGAACCTATTCCTCCCAACCAACTCCTGGAGAATAGCTGGACTGCAATTCTCAGGACCACTGAGCTTGTCTCCTGGTCCACCTGGTAGAAGTACTGGGTGAGAGATGTAGTCTGGAAATCCTCTGCAACTCCAGTGAGTTTTTAGTAGTTACTCAGTTCTGCTTACAGGAGTATGAACTCAGCCTAGAATAGCTACACTAGTTCATTTCTTCAGCACTTGTACACTCAAACTTACTTCATCTAGTCCCCTCCATCAAATTCTCATGTGCACTTCATTCACTCAGAATGATCACAAATCTAGAATTAGTAGCCTCAGTTGTCTTCAATGGGAAGTTTTATTAGCATGCATAGGTCTTTTGGGTCAGTTTTTACTGAATGAGCCACCCACTCCTATTCCACTTTATTGGGGAATCATGATGACAAAAATAGGGAACTTACCACCTGCAACAACTAGAAGTAGTTTGAGGATGCTGCCACATGTAAATTTGCTCTCAACCTAGCCACTTCCACAAAGTGACTAGTAAAACACTCATTTAACAGATTCCTTAAGATGTTGTCTCATCTTTCATTTATTTATAAATAAAATATTCTGCAATTACATTAAATTATCCTTGAACCCACTTGGTCATTAATTACAAACTTTAACATAAAATATAACATAATGTTCCTTAAAATCATGCAATTGTTTTGCAAATTTGGGCATGTGACATACACACCCCCTTAATTTATAACATCGTCCTCGATTTTATTTATTCTTCGTCCTCAGAATTGCCCTGAAACAGAATTGGATATGCATCCTGCGTATGACTTTCCAATTCCCAGGTGGCTTCTTCTGGACTAAGGTGCTTCCATTGCACCTTCACCTAACTAATGGTACAATTCTGAAGGGAGATATCCCTCCTGTCGAGGATACAATCTGGTTCCACCAGAAAATCTCCTTCGGGCTCCACCTACACATCATTCCAGTTAATAACATGAGCAGCATCATGTACATATTTTTTTAACACAGAAATATGAAAAACATTGTGAACCTTTAAGTTTGGTGGTAAAGCTAACTGATATGCTACCTATCCTATTTTGGATAGTATTTCAAAAGGTCTGCAATATCAGGGTGCTAACTTAGCACAACTTCCTAATATCAGAGAACTCTTTTTAGGTCTCACCTTAATAAAGACATGTTCACCTACCTGGAACTCTTTTTCAATTCGTTTAAGATATGCTTGACTTTCATGTCGATTTTGCGCAACTTTCAAGTTACCTTGCACCTATTTTACAATTAACTCCATCTCTTTTAATAATTCAGGTCCTAATACTAGCCTGTCAACTAGATTACTCCATGAGATGGGGGTATTGCACTTCCTGCCATACAAAATTTCAAAAGGACTATATCTTGCTGGGGCTTGGTAGTGATTATTGTAAGCAAACTCTACCAAGTGCAAGTAATCTTCCCATTTACCTAGCTATTCTTTTACATACATTCTGAGCAGATCTTCCAATACCTAATTTACTCTTTCATTCTGTCTATCTGTTTGAGGATGGAAGGAGGTACTAAAATTTAATGTAGTATTTAGTCCCTTAAACAAAGACTTCCAAAAATTGCCCGTAAACTTAGGGTCTCTATCTGAAATTATTACTTTCGGTATTCCATGTAAATGAAAAATTTTGTTTTAGGAAAATATTAGCAATATTCGCAGCTTTATAAGTAGTTTTTACAGGTATAAAATGAGTTGCCTTGATTAATTTATCGACAACTACCATTATTGAGTCATTCAAGTTTTGATTTCTAGGTAGTCCTATGATAAAATCAAGGCTGATTATCTCCCACTTCCAACTAGGAATAGGTAATGGCTGAAGTAACCCAGCTGGATGCTAATGTTCTTGCTGACATTCAAAGCACTTAGCAATGTATTCTGCCGATTCATTTTTCATGTTTGGCCAGAAATAATCCTTTCTTAGCATAGTTATAGTTTTCTAATCACCAGGATGTCCTGAATAAGGAGTCTTATGAATTTTGTTCAAAATCAACAACTTAATCTTAGGTACATTAGGTACGTATAGTCTATCTTTATATAATAATAATCCTTTTTCGTTTAAACTATACCCTCTACTTAAACTTTCAATTAAATTTTCTCTTACCCTTTCTTGTAATTTCTGATAATTTTCGTCTTGTCCTATTCCTTCTTCTAGTTGTTCTTCTAAACCTATTTTATAGGTGTTGATTGCTGCTGTAACATTCAATTTTTTATTTCTTCTTAAAGCATCAGCAACCTTATTTTCTTTTCCTTTAATATGTTTGATTTCAAAATCATACTCGCTGAGGAAAGATAGCCACCTAGCTTGCCTATCGTTTAAGTTAGGTTGATCCAACAGATATTTTAATCCTTTATTATCTGTCATTAATATAAAATTTCTTCCAATCAAATGATGACGCCACATTTTTAAGGCATGTATGATAGCAACCAATTCTAAGTCATAGGTCGCATAATTTTTCTCATGAATCTTCAGCTTCCTAGACTCATAAGCAATGATGTGTCCTTCCTGAGTTAAAACTCCACCGAAACCATCATTTCATGCGTCAGTACATACTATAAAATATTTATTAGGCTCAATAATTCTTAAGATTGGTGCAGTGGTTAATAATTTTTTTAACTTTTTAAAACTATCTTCACACTTTTGACTCCACTCGAATTTCTTCCCTTTCTTCTATAAAGAAGTTATGGTATTTGCAATTCTTGAAAACCCTTGAATAATAGCCAGTAATCCCCATGAATGATTGTACATCAGTTATGTCTTTTGGGATTGGTCATTCTTCAATTGCCTTTATCTTTCTGGGATCAACGAAAATTCCTTCTTTACTCACTACATGACCTAGATACTGTATTTTATCCTTAAAGAAATCACATTTACTAAATTTTTCATAGAGCTAATGTTCTTGTAACTCTTGTAAGACAATTTTTAAATTCTCTTTATGTTCTTCTTCATATTTTGAGTAAATTAAAATGTCTTCAATGAAGACGACCACAAACTTATCAAGATACTTATGCATTACATTATTAATCAAACACATGAAAACATCTAGGGCATTAGTAATCCCAAATGGAATAACAAAAAACTCATAATGACCATACCTGGTCCTAAAAGTTGTTTTAAATATGTCTTCATCTTTGATTCAGACCTGATGGTAACTAGATTGTAAATCAATCTTCGAGAATACAGTTGCTCCACATAGCTGATCAAACAGATCATCTATGAGGGGTAACATATATCTATTTTTGATAGTCATTTTATTTAGTTGACGGTAATCTATACATAACCGTAGAGTTCTGTCCTTCTTCTTAACAAAAATAACAGGTGCTCCCCAGGGAGACACACTGGGTCTGATATAATTTTTATCAATAAGTTATTTTAACTGTGAATTTAATTCATTTAATTCCAATAAGTCCATCTGATAAGGGGCTTTTGAGCTGGTCACTGCACCAGGTACCAGTTCAATAGTGAAGCCTAACTCCCGCTTCGGAGGCAGTTCCGGAATTTCTTCCAGAAATACATCTGAATACTCCCTCAGGATCGAAATATATTCTATTTTTAATTTCTCTTTCTTATTATTATTTTCTTCATTAATTACAGTTACAGCAAAGTCTTTGCGGCCCTTTCGAATAGCTCTCTTAAGTTGCAAAGCAAAAATCTGTCTTATAGTTGTTTTCCTAGGGATTCCTTTTACATTTACTGTTTCTCCATCGTTATTTACGCAAGTAAATTTTTTATTGAAACAGTTTAGGATTACCCTATGCTGTTCTAACCAATCCATTCCAATTAACATATCATAGGAACCTAAAGATAAAACATTAAGCTTAACAAAGGTTTCAAACTGATTCATTTTTACTGTACAATTCTTAACAAAGCTGATCACCTTCCTTTTTGCACCAATAGCTAGCTAGACTAAACAAGACTTTGCAAACTTTTCTACTGATAACTTACATTTTTATACTAAATCAGGAGAAATATAACTTAAGCTAGCCCCTGGATCAATTAAAATAGATATAGGTATTTGATTCAACTTACCTTCCACTTCCACCATGGAAGTTTGATAATCCGCCTGCCTGTTCTCTAGTGCTGCATTGATCTTGGGAATTGTCCTTGCTACATCACTGATAGTCATCTCCTCCTGTATCATATGTATGTTTCTAACAGTCTTCTTCTAGTTGGGGAAAGCTGATGCATAATGAGGACCATTACATTCCCAACACTTTGTTGGTTCCTTTCGTTCAAAACTATTAGTATAGTTATTGTGATTATTAACAGATTCTTTATTTGTTTGACCATTTGTATTTATCTATGAATTACTTTTGTTCCCTTGGAAATTTTTATTAGGAAAATTTCATGTGTTATTATTCTTAAAATTTTGCTTAGGTACAAAACCTTTCTTCCTCTGTTTAAAATTATTAGTTCTTTTAGCTTTCCAGTTTGTCATACTTTCCTTTTTGTGATTATGTTCATAATATAAATTCTTCTTTCTCATTGCTTCTTCTAAAGTTTTTGGATTCTCATATTCAATTCTATCTTTTATATGAAAGGGTAAACAACTTAGAAACCGCTGTACTTTAGGATTCTCGTCCACTATTTAAGGCACATATCTAAGAAGACTTAGGAATTTACTGTTTAGTTCTTTCATGTTCATTGTTCCTAGTTTTAATTCATAAAATTCTTTAGCCCACTCCTCGTAGTACTATTCAGACAAAAATATCTTCTTAAAATATTTCTTAAACGTACTCCAGTCAATGTTTTTCTCCCTAATTCCTTTTACTCTTTTTAGATGTTGCCACCAAATATCTTCCTTCCCGGTGAGGTTTTAAATAGCCATTCTGGCTTTCAGTTGATTAGAGTAATTATAAATTTGAAAATATTTCTTCATCCTAGACAACCATGATTCAACCTCTTCTACCTTCTCAGTTTCACCATTAAAGGTTGGTGGCTTAATTTTCTTGAATTCTCCATAGATTTATTCGTAAGGTTTAAACTTTCTCTTTCTTGTATGATGATTATCTTCGCCACTATCACTAGTATATTGATAATTATTTTTATGTGGATCGTCGTAAACCTCAGAAGATGAGCTACTTTCGATTTTAAACTGTTTAGAATTTTAATCTTTATGTTGGTAAGGCATATCTTCAGACTTTGTTCATTTATCTTTTTCTTCATTCTGAAATCTTTCCATTAAAATTTGATTTAGCTCATCATGAGCTCTCAGAATTCTCTCATTTTCCTTTTTTGACTATTTCCATCTCTGTTCTTAGTTCCTTAACTGTTTGTAATAATTCAAAAGAGTTATTAGTTATTTCTTCTTGTATGGGTTCTCTTTTAGAATTAATTTGTTCAGTAAATGGGGACTCCTCATCCGCATATTCTTCCAATCTTTCCATACCTGCAGTTAACTCAAAAAAATTATCTGGAATTATAATTCAAAAGAAAAGTAAAAATCAGTATGCATGTTTTAAATCCACTGTTTTATTTATGCAAGTTGAGCCACATTCAGGCCTAGTGTCTGAACCTTGTGCTCTGATACCACATGTAATAACCTAAAAATTCGTAAAAATTTAAAAGTTTTCATGTAACATAAAATGTTCAAGGATGTCACTGCCTAAGGACCAATAAATGCTAATGGTTACTTCAAACAGTATAATTAGAATCTAACATTGCAAATTTCTTGTTCTAAATGATTTATTTGTTTACCTTGTTAGTACCATGATAAAGATGTTAACTTTAGCTGTTATTCTCAGAGGAAGAAAACTATAGTTGAATCCTAGTACTAAGTGTGTTTTTACTGTCTTAACAATAGGAAGGAACCTTAGTTGAGATCGGGGCTTCCTTAGTTTATAGATAATGCAATGAAGTGATGCTTCTTTTATAGGTTCTAAATAGGTAAGCAGTTTTGTTACCAGTAAATCCAGGTCAAGAAAAATCCTCAACTAGCATAGGATAAAATGCTAGTTAAACTATTTGTTTTTGCAGCATGACCCCGTACGAGGTATTGTTGATATTTTTATTGTTTAGGAATCTACATAAGTGTTGGTAAAACACTATTGTAATCGAGTGGGTTTAGTTCAGTTATGCTTACTGCTACAATACTTGTTTAAATGACCTTCCTCTTTGTGTTTTCAGCTATAGACTTGTATTTAATTTTAGATGGGCATTTTATAAACAAATATACTTCTCTCAATAAGAGCACAATAACCTCAGAGATATAAAAATTATAGGATATGTTAAATCTACTTGTGACCAAAACTTCATATTTATCGTTAGTGTTTGGTATAAGTATTGTTTATATTTACTCAAGTTCTTTCCAAGACTTTAAGTATTCTATTCTAATGATCCTCCCTAATAAAGTATTTATATTTGATTTTCTTGTATCGGAAATCTCATTTTATATGATTTTTTGTTGACAGCATATATTTGACAATTTAAAACCATGCTTAGACTAAAACGTAGCTTAAAGATCTATATGGTTAATTTTTTCTATATAATGTTAATTCCTCCCTTGTTTGTATCTTACTACAACCAATAGTAACATTATTTAAAAAAATGAGAAGAACATAAATATGAAAAAGTTAAAGTTTGAAGTTATGAATAAGACCCTAGTGTAAATGAACACCTCTCAAACACGAAGTTTTGGGTTTATAAAAACAAAGAAATCAAAAAGAGGATAATGATAAATATGCAATGATACCATAAGGTTTTGACTTATAAACAAATGATTGTGCATGTTAGACGAATTCGAACTATAGCATGAAACCCATAACTTGCAAATAATTTGGAGGACACGTGGTTCATGTTCGATGATTAGGTTTTGTGTTTACCTTGAGGTTCCATATAATATGTTTCAAAACCTAAAAAATCTCATTTTGTACTTTGTCTCTGCTATGGGGTGATCGAGCTACGAGCTCATGGCCGCCAGGCTTGTTGTCAGTCCTCAAATTCTTTGCTTGCAGGCCTCCATAAGCTATAACGAGCTCCTTTGCAAGTTTGTCTTTCAAGCTTTGGTGTAGTAAGAGTGAGCACGGTGCTTGTTGCTATCATGAGGTATTTTTTACTATTGAATAGAGTGTTGCAAGTTGGGTTGTCTTTGACGTCATTTTCTGAGTGATTCTGGTACTCTATGAGTGCTTTTGACCATAACCAGTGTGAAGGGAGTCGTTGGGTAGAGTGAGCTAGGTTCTTGTTTACTTCTTGCTTTCCTATCGCGGGTTTGGTCCTTACCTCGTCGTGACTCAAGACTTCACACATGAACACTGCGAACTGCATTTTCTTTTTGGTAGTGCTCTAGTTCAGCTCGTGGACATAACAAGGAAAGCTAGGGTTAGCTAAGAACTTCCAAACAGCTGCGCAACTCTCTAGGGTAAGTAAAGAAGTTGTTTTTAAGCCTTTATGCACAATTTAAATTTATTATTTTATGAATTATATGATTTTAATAAACGGGGTTTTGATTGTGGAGGTTCGCAAGGTGAAGGATCAGTTCTGAAGGACTCCACCATCAAGCTTCCATGAGGGAATCCACCCTGGTAAGCCTCGGTTTCACCTGGGATTCTCTTGCACGATTTGTAAGGTGGATTATGATGGTACTACCATGTGTTGTTGGTTACTTGTTCGCCCGTGGCTGTTAGATGCTCTGTTTTTTTCTTTGTTTTTTTATTTATTTAAAAATCCCTAGTGGTTGTTTTGTAATGGAAGAATCAGGCTCTCACAACCGTGACTTAATGAATTAGTTTTTGAGCCTTTTCGGACATGGTTGAATTATAATGATGTTTTTTGGTACTGGATTTAAGCCGTGACTATTATTGACAGGCTATTGGGTCGTTATATGAGAATTTGTTTAGGGTTTCAAAAGAAAAAACTTAATGGTTGTTCTTGCAGCACTTCTCTTTTTTGAAAGGGATTTCATATCTGAAACAGATGTTTGGTTTTTATGAGAACTCTGTTTGTATGTAGATACTTTTATTCAGGCTCTTAATCCTTTACTGGTGATGTAAAGGCTGCAGGACGAGACTATGTCTGTTCAGTTTTGTTTTTAATATTAAAAGAATTATCATAGCTTAAGGTTGAATTAACAGTATCTCTGTTTGGTTTATATTTATGTATATTGTGTTTATTTTAGATACTTTTATAGTTATTTACTTTTCAAGGGTTTATGGTTAAATAGATTATTAATAAATTTTGTTTCCTCTTTAAAAGAATTATGATTTGAGGACCTATGACAATGGAATACTTTGATAATAACATAATTATTAATGCGACAATGAATTCTGGAAATAGAAGAGAGAAATGATATTATTGAATAAATTTACCTATGTTTTGTACTTTTTGGATTCTACTGCTAGATTTTTGATAATTATAATTTATGATTTTATTTTGTTGTAAAAGAACAGTTCTTTTAAGAACCCTAATTCTTCTTTTAACTTTACAGAGCTAGTAATTTGTTTCAGTTAACCCTAGTTTACAATTTTCACATAGGTGAGTTAACTGGGTAAATATTTAACCTAGTTTACTGTTTTTCTATGTAAATCTAGATAATTTACTGCTTCTATACTATGTGCTTAGGATTACATACTAGGTATTATAGTATATAATTTTTCTAGTTTTACTGTTTTAAAATATTACACAGACTAGTGTGTAATACTTAGGCTCTTGCCTCTGTTTCTATTTAGTTTGTTTAAATATTTTAAGTAAATAATAAAAATTACAAAAGAACACCTATAAACAATTTATACAAAAATCCTATAGAAAATAACCATTTTCATCTGCATACATATGTTATTGAATCCACTGTTTGAAAAATAAACTAATCTACTGTACTAGAGTACTACCTTGCAAAAGGTGTGGAAAAATACCATTTAGATATTTTCTTTCTATCTATAATTAACTTAGAAATGTCTCTACTTATTTATTCTAATCGAGCTAATTACTAATTTTCACAGCATATACATTTCTTCTATCTGTCCCTAACAGAAATAAACAAAAATATACTATATCATTGATAAATCTTGAGCTTTACAGCTACAATAAATAATTAAATGACTAAAATAACAAGTATAACATGTAGTATAGATGAGGTGACAATAGCTTAAGGAACATGTTCCTCCCAACCAACTCCTGGAGAAGATTTGGACTGCAATTCTTAGGAACCCTAAGCTTGTGTCCTGGTCCACCTAGTAGAAATACTGGGTGAGAGATGTAGTCTAGAAATCCTCTGCAACTCCACTGAGTGTTCAGCAGTTTCTCAGTTCTACTTACAGTAGTATGAACTTAGCCTAGAATAGCTGCACCAGTTCAGGTCTTCAGCACTTGTCCATTCAAACTTACTTCAGCTAGTCCCCTCCATCAAATTCTCATGTGCACTTCATTCACTCAGAATGATCACAAATCCAGAATGAGCAGCCTCAGCTGTCTTCAATGGGAAGTTTTATTAGCATGCCTAGGTCTTTTGGGTCAGCTTTTACTTAATGAGCCACCTGCTCCTATTCCAATTTCTTGGGGAATCATGACCACAAAAATAGGGAAGTTGCCACCTACAATAGCTAGAAGTAGTTTGAGGATGCTGCCACATGTCAATCTGCTCTCAACCTAGCCTGCTCCACCAACTGACCATTAAAACACTCATTTAACAGCTTCCCTAAGCTGTTGTCTCATCTTTCATTTATTTATAAATGAAATATTCTGCAATTACATTAAATTATCCTTGACCCCACTTGGTCATTAATTACAATCTTTAACATAAAATATAACATAATGTTCCTCAAAAACATGAAATTATGTTGCAAATTGGGGCATGTGATAGTTGTAGTCGCGTTCCTCCCTTGTGTACCGATGCAGAGGGGAGGGAACGTGACAATGTGGTATCAGAGCTATTGGTTACAAAATTGGGCCTAGATGGGCCAAGTGAATAGTTATCATAGCTATTCTTTGCAACATTAGGCATAGATGGGCCAAGTGAATAGTTTCCATAGCTATTGGTTACAACATTGGGTCTAGGTGGGGCCAAGGGAATGGTATATTTCAGAATTTAAACACCATTTGTTAGCAGCTAATAATATGTTTATTGACACATTTTGCAGAGTCATATTGCAGCTTGGAAAATAGTGGTTTTTGGCTCAGCCACGAGAACCTACAGCATGAATGATGCAGAGGATCCCTATGAGCACGAGGAAAATGCTATGGGAGAAAAAAATCGAGTTGGAAATGGTGAGACAAAATCCAACGGAAGGAGATATCAAGATATTCCTCCAGATATTGTAGCCACCATGAGAATCCTAAGGGTGGAGATGAAAAGTTACAGAGAAGATAATGAACGAATGATTAAATCTCAGGAAGAGAAGAATCAGTTGAATGCAGCCATGCTACAGATTTTGACAGACATCCAAAGGTGGATGAACTATGGGCATTGGGCAGTAAATCCATAAGGAAGTAAAAGGAGTTCCAAAAGAAGAAATAGGTCTTATAGTGGATCATCTAACTTCAAAGGATCCACTAGGGGTTCAAGCTCTTCATCTCACATGGATAGGAGGAAGAGGCATTACCGAAAAATTTCACGTGCTGAGTTTAAGAAGGTAAGGCCTCCTACCTTTAATGGTGAGGTAAAGACTGGTCAAGAAGTTGAATATTGGATTCTTGGGATGAAGAAATATTTCCAAGTCCAAGACTATTTGGGAAATATGAAGGAAAGCATAGCCATCTTCAATCTGAATGGAAGAGTATATATATGGTTGGATAACCTCAGGCATGTGAAGAAGATCAATGAAAGAAAGATCATGTGGAATTAGTTCAAGAAGTATTTCAAGAAGAAGTACCTCTCTAACATGTACTATGATGACAAGATTAAAGAGTTTCATGAGCTGATGTTGGGGCAACTGACCATGGAAGAATATGCAAACAAATTATTGGAATTGTTGAGGTATGCGAGGTACATTAGCGATGATAAAGTGAAAATCCAATGTTTTCTATGTGGATTACCTAAGTTTTACAAAGTCAAGATTGATTTTGATGAACCTAAAACTCTAGAAGAGGCTATAAGGAAGGCCAAGTATTGCTACGATGAGAACCAAAGAAAACCGAATACCCGTAAGGCATGGAAGGACAAGAGGAATGAAAAGTTTGACCAAAGGAGGAAGGTTTCAAACCTTCTCACTTCCGAAATCAGAAAAGGAAACCATCACATGCTGTGACTAAGACAACCCGAGTGATGGAAGGCAGGCCAAGAGACCCAAAAGAGATCAGAGAACCACTCCAATGTTGGAGATGCAGAGAAAACCATATGCGCAAGAAATGTCCGCTTGAG
Source organism: Pseudotsuga menziesii (assembly GCA_001517045.1). NCBI lineage: Eukaryota > Viridiplantae > Streptophyta > Pinopsida > Pinales > Pinaceae > Pseudotsuga > Pseudotsuga menziesii. The sequence goes on from LPNX010687601.1 coordinate 148,773, forward strand.
AATGGGTATGTAAGGCAAGCTCACAACATCCAAGGAGATGAAACAATGGGTTAAGTAGAAATGACCGTCCCTAGAATTTACGCAGTGCTAGAGGAACTCCAGGAAGGTCATCAGTCAGCTGTGGTTTAAGTTGAAGGTAATATTGCTAAGCAATCTGTTTTTGTTTTGAGTGACCTTGGATATACTCACAGTTATATCACTCCTAGAGTTGTTGAGATTTGTGCTCTTAAGAAGTTAAAGCATAGAAAATCATGGTTAGTTCAACTAGTCATTGGTACCAAGAGAAACGTTAGTGAAGTGGTAGAGAAATGTCCATTTTTCATGGATGGGTTAGTTAGCTATGCAGATTTGAATGTTCCGCCGCTTGGTTCCTATGATATTCTCATTGGAATGGATTGGTTAGAAGTGCACAGAGTTAAGATTGACTATTATAGCAAGACATTTGAATGCATGGATGAAGAAGGAAACCTGAGGGTTGTAAGAGGCATTCCAAAGGTTATTTTTGTTCGGCATATTTCAGCAATGCAGCTGAATAATTTCTGTAGGAAAGGTTACAAATTGTATGTAGCCCATGTTTTGGAAGAAGCAGAGAATGGAACTCCTAGGTTGGAGGAATTTCATGTGTTGCAAGAATTCAGGGATGTTTTTCATGATGATATTCTATGACTTCCTCTAAAGAGAGACATTGATTTTAAAATTGAACTTGTGCCTGGAGTGTCACCAGTGTCTAAGACACCCTACAAAATGAGTCCACCAGAATTGCTAGAGCTGAAGATGCAGCTGCAGGATTTCTTGGAGAAGAAGTATATTAGGCCAAGTGTTTCCCCTTGAGGAGCACCAGTTATTTTTGTGAAAAAAGAAAGATGGTACACTTAGGTTGTGTATTGATTACAGACAGTTGAACAAAGTCACTGTGAAGAATAATTACCCTTTACCTCGAGTTGATGACCTTTTTTATCAAATGAGAGGGGAAAAGGTATTTTCCAAGATTGACTTGAGGTCTGGTTAGCATCAGGTAAGAATCAAGGATGAAGATATTCATAAGACAACCTTCAAAACATGGTATGGAAATTATGAGTTTGTAGTGGTACCATTTGGTCTCACAGATGCACCAACTACATTTATGTGTCTCATGAATAGTGTTTTCAGCAAGTATCTGGACAAGTTTGTTCTTGTTTTCCTTGATGAAATTCTTATTTATTCTAAGAATGAGGAAGAACATGCAGAACATTTGAGACTGACATTGAAATTTATAAGGGAGCATAAGCTCTATGCAATGTTGAGCAAATGTGACTTTTATAAAGATAGAATTAATTATTTGGTTCATATTATCTCAGAGGAAGGAATATATGTGGACCCTGAGAAGATTTAAGCCATTATGAATTGGTCGACCCCAAGAAATGTGACAGATGAGAGATCTTTTATGGGACTTGTAGGATACTACAGGAGATTCATTGAGGGATTCTCTAAGGTTGCACATTCAATCACTTCTTTGCAAAAGAAGGGGATGAAGTTTGAATTGACACCAATATGTGAAGAAATCTTCCAACAGTTGAAGAATATTTTTACAAGTGCACCAATTCTGAAAATTGCATCCCAGAAAAAAGATTTTGTGGTCTGTACGGATGCATGTAATCAAGGACATGGAGGAGTTCTTATGCAAGAAAACCACATGGTATGTTTTGAGTCCATAAAGTTGAAGGAGCATGAGAAGAACTATGCTACTCATTATTTATAACTTTCATCCATAGTACATGCTCTCAAGATGTGGAGACATTACTTAATGAGAAAAAAATGAGCCAAGGATAGACCACTATGGTCTGAAATACTTGTTTGATCAGAAAACTTTAAATGCTAGGAAAGATATATGGTTGGAGTTTTTGTGTGAGTTTGATTTTGAAATCAAACACATAAAAGGAAAAGAAAATAATGTGGTTGATGCACTCAGCAGGAAGGTGCATGAAATGCATGTGGAATATCTTAGTACTTTCCAATGGGATTTCAAACAGCAGATTGTCAATCATACTACTGAGGATGAAATGTATGTGCAAATCAAGGACAAGTTGCAGTAGAAAAGCCTTGAAAGGAAATACGAGGGATATAAATTGGAAGAAGATGAACTTCTTACCTATAAGAACAAAATTTATATTCCAAATGTAGCAGACTTGAGGATAATTGTTATGGATGAATCCATCAAGATCCATATTCTGGTCACCCAGGATATTAGAAGATAGGTTCTACAGGAATAAAGCAATAGTTTTGGCCAGGAATTGAAAAGGACATTGTTGAATATATTTCTAACTGCATGAAATGTCAACAGGTAAAGGTTGAGCATCAACACCCAACAGGTTTATTGCATCCTTTTCTAGTGCTAGAATGGAAATGGGAAATTATTTCCATGGATTTTATTACAGGATTTACAATGACTTGGAAACAACATGATTCCATCATGGTTGTGGTGGAAAAGTTGACAAAGACATCACATTTTATACCAGTTAAGTCCAGATATAAGGCTGATGCCATTGCAAACACCTTCATGAAGGAGATTTTCAAATTGCATGGATTGCCTAAGGCAATAATCTCTGACAGGGATACCAAGTTCACTTCCAAAGTTTGGAAGGGTCTATTTGCATTTTTGGGTACCAAGTTGAACTTCAACACTTCCTACCATGCCTAGAATTATGGACAGAGAGAGAGAGTGAATCAAGTGCTTGAAGACATGCTTCACATGTATGTGACGAAATAACCATCCAATTGGGAAGATTATTTACACTTTGTAGAATTTGCATATAATAATGGACAACAAGTATCTTTAGGAATGAGTCCATAGGAAGCTCTGTATGGAAGAAGGTGTATGACACTAGCAAATTGGGATAATCCAGTGAACAGAAGTTTGCTTGGTCCATAGTTTCTCAAGGAAATGGAGCAAGAGGTTGCAAAGATCAGGAAGAACCTGAAAGCATCCCAAGATAGACATAAAATCTATGCAGATAAGCATAGAGTGCATAAAGAGTTTTGTGTTGGGGATCATGTTTATCTTAGAGTGAGGCCAAGGAAGAGTTCCTTGAAGCTTGGAAGTTGTGCCAAGTTGTCACCTAGATATTCTGGGCCTTTTGATGTGCTTGAAAGAATAGGGCCAGTTGCATATAGACTTGCATTTCCTGCTAGCACTAGAGCTCATAATGTTTTTCATGTTTCTTTACTTAAGAAATATGTACATGATCCTAACCATGTGATAAATTGGGATGTGGTTTAGGTGGAACCCGAAGGATAGTTCCAAACTAAGCCATTGCGCATCCTCGACGGGAAGGTCATAATGCTCCAGAATCGAGCTGTTGGATAGGTAAAGGTGTAGTGGAAGCACTATGGCCTGGGTGAGGCTACATGGGAGCTGGAGGATGCCATGCCATTGGCACATCCAATTTTGTTCAATTTTGTAAAGAACTGAGGACAATTCTAATGAAGGGGGAGGAGAATGTAACACCCCAATTTTGACCCCATGGTATTAAAATTGTACATGATGTATATATTGTATTGAAATCATGGCGAGGATCTCAAGGCCAAGGCCCTCCCATTGATTTGGTGTTTTTTGTATCGGTGATCAAGGTTGAAGACGATGGTTATAGTGCTAAGTCAAGCATGGTATATATTTTTGAAGTCATCATGTAAATATACACAATTTAATAAAATACCACAGCTAGTTATGCACTGAAAAGTAAGATATGGGGGAAATATTTCACAAGGAATAGGGAGGGGAGTTAATCAAACTACTGAGCCATAGGGTGAGATGAGATGTCAATGGGGGAACCCATAAACCCTCAACTACCTTTTTCCCCCTGTACTCAATCATTAAATTCTTTGAGAAGAGCGGTTGAGGAAGTTAATGCCTTGGGTAGAGAAAGGCATGGCAGTCCATTTCGTGACTGAGCTTACCTGGAGCCTGTAGTCTGGGAAGAAATGTTCTTGATTCTAATGCAAGTAAGCACATGGATGTGTGCCATTATGTCTTTCCCTCAGTCACTAGAAGTTTTTGTTGTTGTTCTGGGTTGTGGTTGTTCATTATTCCCTATCCCGCTATTTTTATTGTTCTGGTGGAGGATTGGGTGGTTGTTCATTGTGGTTCACTATCCCGAGTCAGGGAAGTGGTTGTTCAGTGTGGTTCATCATCCCATGGATGTAGTGCAAGCTAGAAGATTTTTTCTATGTGTTTTTGTAAGTATTTTCCTTTGCCAAGACCCTCGTTGATGGGTTACAGTATTATTCTGAACTACAGAGTGGTATGAAACCATGTTTCTCTATGTTACATAGTGCGTCCATGTATTATTGTGTCTCCATGTGGTTTGATGTTATGTGCACCTTGGTTTGGGTCTGAACTGTATACAAGACTTATGAGTGGAAGAGACTCCGAATGGGCTTCATAAAACTAGTGTAGAGAGGAACCACACGAAAAGATAAGAGTGGGTGGTGAATATTCTATGCACACCATGAAGAGAATTGGAAGGGAAGGAATGTGGAGCAAAGAAGGGGATGCTTCCTTGTGTTTGGTGTGTAGGTATTGTTGATGCCGGGCCAGATAGATCTTGTAGAGGTGTCTCTAAATCTTGAATAAGGCACTAGATTAGCCATTCTTCCTTTCCACTACCTTATCGGGATGATAAACCCAAAAATATATTGTCTTCATTGAGCGTTTGATAAACCCAATTGTATATTGGCTTGGCTGGGCAGCTTGATACACCTAATCAGAAATTGTCTTGGCTGATCAGCCTGATAAAACCAAATCGTAGTTGGATTGGTTGTATCTTGTTGTGCATTTGGCCATGTGTAATCCTTTGATAGACAACCTGATAAACCCAACTATGAAAGATGGCTTGGCTAAGTAGCCTGATAAACCCAACAGTGAGATGGCTTGGATGTGTAGCATGATAAACCCATCTGCTGTATTGGTTGGTCCTTAATGTGAATGTTGGCTTGATGTTGGAGCAGGGTCCCGCAGCTACAGGAAAAGATGCTACGTCGGGACAGAGAAGTCAAAGAAGACGACAGTACCTGAGTGGCCGAGAAGAGAGAGCTCAACCACTGCATTCAAGGTAGTGGCATAGACAGGAGGGCTCAGCTACCCTCATAAAGGAAAAGGAGTAACGAGGCTGAGGTATTGAAGATGAAGGACAGAAAAGGAAGCGGCACCCAATACCCACGATCAGTGCCGGAAGTGTGGAAGACTGCAGAGAGCTGTGGTGTAACGAAAAGCGGCAGCTCAGAGTACACATACGCTAACTTTCATAGTTAGGGTTTTTGGGTTACTGTTGGGACAGGCCCACAGTGTTGTAATGGCGAGACCTTCGGGCCGCCTATATAAGCATGTATCTTGTATTGTAAAAGGTTAGCTATTCAGACAATTAACGAGTGAAAGAGTCAGTCAGTCTGTTAGCTCATAGACATTGGGTCATTTAGCTAGCTAAGTGTCTCTAGTGTCTCAATATAGTAAGAGTCGAGCTCTGGTCCTGTTATTCCATCTGTAATATCTTACTGTAACCAGTAGCTGGCTCCTTGAGCATGTATGTAACAATCCGCAGGGATTGGAAGAGAGAGAGAGGAAGAGTATATTGTAAGAGAAGGAAATATAAGAGAAGAGATCTAAGAGAGAAGGGCTCCCAGCTGTGTGTGCGGAGTTACCCAGAAGATCTCAGCTGCATATGAGGTTGCAGCAGAACTGTGTTTACTCTTCCAAGTTATAATATATAAACCAGTTCCCGTGGACGTAGCTTCTACCCTGGAAGTGAACCACGTAAAATCAGTGTGTTGTGTGATTGTTTCATGTGATTGTGTTTACTTATTGCTATCTGTCATTCATTACATGGACTTTGCATACAGTTAAAAGTATGTATGCTATCTTCCAGTCGCGAGTAGCATAGAGGGTTACATGCAAGTTGAACGAATAAAGTATTATGTGTAGAAGTTTATCAGTAATTGATTTACAACAGTAACAATTAAAGTTTTAAGTGATTTATGTGTACAAGTTCAGCAGGATTGCGCATAGTTGATGTTAAGCATATTAGATTGTAGACATTGAAGTAAGGCTATTTAAGTTCCTTGTTAAGGTACCTGAGCCATTGTACCTAGGGGAGAAAGCCTCTCAGACCGCGAGGGTCATACTAAGCCATACTATAGGAGATATCGCAGTAAGTCAGGCGATATCACACCGTCCTAGGAGCTGCGGTGTGAGACATCGCAGGGTCCAAGCTAAGAGAAAGGGAGAGTTGCACATCGTCTTAGGATCTGCGATGTGATAAGAACCAGTTCCTTAGCAGATCCAATGAGTGAGGGAGAAATAGACGCACAGAGAGGTCCCGCTAGCTAAGAAGAGACAAGAACCACCAAGATGCCATAGAACCTGGTTGAGGACACTTGATTCTTCAGCCAACCCATTTAAGATCACTTCAGGTGAGACTTCAGGCCGTTCTGTGATCTGTCACCGAAAGGGCCAGTGAGCTAGGGGTGTTGTTGGTACATTTACAAGTAAACCCAGGTATGCCCAATTGTAAACCAGAAAATGGTTCCATTTCCAGCTTTGAACACATTGGAGAGCTAATGTTCTGTTGGCATCCTACAAAAGAAGAACTCAACCAGTGGGTTTGGTCTAAGGAAAAAGAATTCGTTGCAACAGAAAACAAGAGTCCTAGACTGAGTATAGAGGACTAGTTGCAAAAACATATCTTTACAGACCTTCATACGATATTTTTTGTGACCTATGGAAATGAGTTGTACGACTGGTTATCAAAGTTGACTGATCAGAATATATTCAAAAAGAAGAGAAACATCATGTGGACACCGGAGCTGATTCACACCGTGAAGAGCATCGATAATCCCATTTCATGAGCAGTATACTTCTGGCTGCGAGTGTGCTAGAAGGATTCATTACAGAGTTTGCAGTCGATCAAAGAAAGAGCTTCAGTGAGGCAGACAGGTACTTCTTCAAAGGATATCGCGGTAAGTACCTAAGCTCTTTAAACTTGTCCATTAAGATGTTATTACATGAAAAAGGAGTAATGGATATAGTCTCAAATGAATAAGTAAAGTAAGTGTAATGTCACAAGAGTTTGAGAGTGATTTTGATGAAATCGAATGTACACGTAGTGGTAAGAAATATAAAGTATATTTCAGATCTCCTCTCTTTGAAAACAGTTCAGACACTACTAGATAATAGAGTCCAAGTAATATAGAGAGAACAGTAGGGGGTATACCCTACCACCCTTATACCCCACAGAAAACAACCAAGACTCAGAATAATCTCGCAGGAACTACATCTAGTAGTTCACCCACAGCACATACTACCGCTACATCACCTACACCTACAATTCCAAGTAGTAGTAATACAGCAACTCAGCATCCACCACATAGAAACAGAATGGGGGATGACATGAAGTTACCTACCTTTAAGGGTACAGGGGCAGAAGACCCAGAACAACATTGGTTCCTATGCAAAGCCATATGGACCATTAAAGGAGTCCAAGATGATAATACTAAACTCATACAGTTGGCCACCACACTTAGAGACAGATCTTTAACATGGTATATGAAGTATACAACAGCGCCGGCTAGAACACTACTACAGGTCAGGACTGCCATGATTAAAGAGTTTAAGAAACCTAATTCCGAGTCACAGTGTATCACAGAGCTCAAAGACATTAAAAAGTTACCTTCAGAGTCAATATGGGACTTTGATCAGAGATTTAAAGCTCTCATAGACCAAGTTAGCTTTGAATTTGCACCAGAGCAGCATAAGGAATGGTTCATCGCAGCATTGCTCCCACATATCAGACTGCCACTAATGCAGCAGGAAATCTAGACGCAGGATGACGTGTTGGAGATGGCAATGAAACTAGAAGCTTCACCTATAGCCGAGACCAGCACAGGTATGACAAACCTGCAAAACCAGTTAGCTAATCTCACCGTACAGCTGCAGGAGATTAGAAAAGGAAAAGAGGTTGCACAAGAACTATGGTGCACAAAGTGTAAAGCACTGGGCCATACTAAGGATAACTATCCAGTATTCATTGAATATTTAGCAAGTGGGGCTCCTAACCCATTAATACAGACCCAAGGGCCATGGTGTGAACTTTGTAGAACTAGAGGACATCCACCTCAGCAATGCCCTATACTTCAGAAGTATGTATAGACCCCTAAGAACTTATACTGTAACTTCTGTAAGTCCGTAGGACATGATGAACATAATTGTAGAGCTTATGATCTCATGGTCGAGAGAAAACATGACTTGTATAGAGTCCAATCAGAGACAGCAGGTCCAGCAGTAGGACCACAGCATGAACTGGCTCAGTTTGGCCGTGGAGGAGGATTCAGAGGAGGAGGCCATGGAGGAGGCTTTGGCCGTGGTGAAGGCTTTGGCCGTGGCCATGGACCGATTACCTGTTACAACTATGGAGTTGTAGGACATTATGCTAGGGACTGTCAGAGCCCTACTACAACATGTAACTATTGCAAATCTTACGATCATCCTATAGAAGAATGTCCCATCTTGAGAACCAAGATCAGAGATCCTAAGCCATCAGTAAACCAGAACATTCAGCTTATTGCTACTGAGCAAAAAGATCTAGAACTATGAGTCAACATTGTGACTCGCAACGGTGCTTCCACTAGTGGGACATCGTAAGATGATGACAATAACACAGGTCCAGAGTAGGTGCGCAAAGCTACTAATAAATCGACACCACTCGACCTACAGAAGAATAAAGAAACATTTCAGGAAGCTAAAAATTTCTTTAATGACACTACACTAGCAGGATCACAGGTACAGCCGTCTAGGGGCGTACCATAGCAAACACCTTGTGACGTTAGCCCTATGTAGATATCACAGGCTACCACATCAGGAAGGTACGACGAGGATGAGTCGACAGGAAGTGTACAATCCTTCCTGCGGACTTGCTTGAAACTCGTTAGAAATGAGAAAGCTATCAGAGAGCTTCAGCGCATCATCGACCAGTGTCAGCAGTATTCTTCCGAGAGCAGTACGCAACGTGATGTTCATAATATTATGGGACATACAAGAACAGGAAGGGAGATGAGACTCACAGTGCAAGTTAGAGAATTTGAGATGGATGAGGTAATCCTAGATTTAGGATTAGAGGTAAATGTTCTGACTAAGCAGACATGGGAACATATGGGTAGCCCTAAGTTAGCCAGATCACCTATCCATCTCATATTGGCCAATCAGTAGAGGGTATCGCCACTAGGTCGATTACCGCAAGTGCCAGTTGACATTGATGGAGTTCACAGCTTCGCGGACTTTGAAGTTATAGAAATCATTGGCGATAGTAGACCGTATCCAGCTCTACTAGGTATTGATTGGGCGATCGTTAACATGGCTGTTATTGACTTAAAGAAAAGACAAATGACCTTTGAGGATAGTCAGGTCCGGGTCATCGCACCATTGGATCCTCTTCAGGGTCCTAGATATATTGAACCTATCTGCGCAGAGGAAGAGGTATGCAATATGGAGAGCCTCTATCAGATGACGGCTAATCAGGGTGATTACATCAATCCGACCACAGAAGGAAACATCAGTTGGCAATGTGACAACTCATACGCATCAGACTCGGATGTTGGTCTAGAGAACTGGCAGAATAGACTTTACGAAGTCTCAGCTCGTAGATGTGCGTTGATGACTAAGTCACTACGATGGATTGGCGCAGAGATTAAGGATACTCCGTCGTTCGATGGCTTAGCAGACATCAACAACTTCCTACAACAGTTTGAACAATAAATTCCTCATGAGTAGAGGATGTCCGTTATTGACCTTGCAGTAAGAGCCACACCTGCAAGATGGTGGCATGCACACAAATAACATATCGCATCATGGGATGATTTTAAGAGATTGATGGCGATCAGGTTCGCTAATGACAAGGAGTGTCTACAACAGAAATATACAGGAGAAAGTGACCCCAGGTCACATATTCAGGTTTGTGAACAGAATTGGTCGGATATTCCAGAGGATGAATGGGTTCACCTATTCATTCACACTTTAGAAAAAATCCCAAAGAACTGGTACACTGAGACCAAGTTGCGCAGAGGAACCATTACATGGCCACTTATGATAGATAGCTTTGAACTCACTTTCACTTTTGAATCTGAGTATCCAAGTATTGATTAGGCCTTAGACATTTTCAAGACTAAGATATTTGAAGATCGTACCCTATCAGTGCATAGTCAACCTGATTGGGCCATCCAGTTAGAAGATGCGCTCGAGTGTTATAACTTTACAAAAGAACCAGATGATGAGGATGAGAATCCTCGCAGCATCAACATTCCAGAGTCGGAAGGGACTCGTGAATTTGATGGATCGAAGTTAGAAATCCCAGCTATCACAAAGCCCATCAAGATTAAAAAGATCAACATTGGTACAGAAGCAGAACCAAAGTTTTCCTCTATTGGAGACTATTGGGATGATGAAACAATAGGACACATTGCAGATTTGCTACATGACTATCAGGACTTATTCCCCACCAAGTTCACAGAGATGAAGGGAATAATAGGAGACTTGGGAGTAATGAGGATACCGTTAAAAGAGGATGCCAGGCCAGTTAAGCAGCGTCCATACAGATTGAATCCTCGCTATAAAGAAAAAGTTAAATATGAGATCGATAAGATGCTAGCAGCAGGCATCATTGAGCCAGTAGAAGAGAGCGAATGGGTTAGTCCCATGGTCGTGCAAGAAAAGAAAACCAAAGGAGAAATCAGAATTTGTGTCGATTTGCACAAACTCAACGATGCATCACTTCATGACCCATTTCCAACACCTTTCACCAACGAAGTTCTAGACAATGTGGGAGGATAGGAGGTCTACTCCTTCACTGATGGATTTTCAGGCTATCACCAGATCAGAATCCATCCAGAGGATCGACATAAGACCACTTTTGCAATAGAATGGGGCTCATTCCAGTATACGGTAATTCCCTTTGGTCTTAAAAATGCATCATCTATATTTTCTAGAGTAGTAGTTGCTATATTTAAGGAATACATCCATAAATTCTTAGAAGTATATTTTGACGATTGGACTGTATTTGGATTAATCGACAAGCACATAGGAGATCTAAGACTCATGTTAGAGAAATGTAGGCAATATCAGATTTCTCTTAACTTGAAGAAATGTATATTCTGTGCACCATTTGGTATTTTTTTGGGTCATATTGTTTGCAGACAAGGCTTGATGGTGGATCCTGCAAAGATTGCCATCATTGTACATCTCCTAGCACCCAACTCATTCAAGCAATTGAGGATAGTGCTTGGTCATATCGGCTACTATAGAAAATTCATCAAGGGTTATGCAAAGATCACAACACCGATGGAAAAGCTGTTAAAGAAAGACATGAAATTCCTATGGAACGAGGAATGCCAGCACAGCTTGGACACACTTAAAGAGAAGATGGTTACAGCACCCATATTAGTATTCCCAGACCAGACCAAGCCATTTCATGTACATGTGGATGCATCTGGCATCGTACTGGGGATCATCTTAACAAAACCAGGAGAAGGGGGTATCGATCACCCTATCGCATATTCAAGCAGAAAGCTATCTACTACAGAAAAGAACTACACCACTACAAAAAGAGAAGGATTAGCCATGGTGTATAATTTACAGAAGTTCAGGCACTACCTGTTAGGTGCCTCATTCAAGATGTTCACTGACCATTCCTCTTTAAAGTACTTGGTCAATAAGCCAGTGTTAGGGGGAAGGATCTGCAGATGGTTACTTCTATTTTAGGAGTATGAATTTGAAATTATTGTAAAACTAGGAAGATTGAATGCCGGACCTGATCATCTATCGTGAATAGACTCAGGGGAAGAGCCAAGTAATTTAGAGGACAATTTTCCAGACGCGCAATTGTTTTCTATCCAGATCGCAGATGAGTACTACACTGATATCATTCACTTTCTCACTACAGGGTGCGCACCTGTTGAGTTTACTAGGAAGCAAAAGAATTAATTAGTTGTTAAAGCAGCAGACTTCACTTTGATCGGAGGACATTTATATAATCTAGGTCCAGATGAAGTCCTGCACAGATGCGTGATGCCGCATGAGAAAGAGGCCATTATCAGAGAAGCACATTCAGGTACCGCAGGAGATCATTTCACAGGAAAGCCGACTGCGCAGAAAATTCTGACTGTAGGATTATGGTGGCCTACTTTGCATAAGGATAATAAGGAATTTTGCAGATGTTGCGATATCTGCCAGAGGGTAGGAAAACCTTCACGAAGAGATGAGTTTCCACTGCGACCACATATTACACTGCGAGCATTTGACAAGTGGGCTATAGATTTTGTGGGTCCTATCAACCCACCAGGAAAATGGACTGCTGCGAGATACATCATCACAGGAACAGAATACCTCACTTGATGGGCAGAGGCCAAAGCAGTAAGGAATTGTGATGCTGCTACAGCTGCACAGTTCATTTTTGAAAACATCATCAGTAGATTTGGATGTCCAGTAATTTTGATGAGTGATCAAGGCACACATTTTCTGAACCGCACTATTGAGGCCTTGACAGAGGAATTCTAGATACAACACCATAAGAGCACTCCCTACCACCCACAAGCTAATGGTATGGTGGAGGCCTTTAACAAGATTATAGAAAATGCTCTTACTAAGATCTGTAATAGCCAAAGAAATGATTGGGACCTCAAGGTTAATGCTGTATTATGGGCTTATAGAACTACATGTAAGAAACTTACAGGACATACACATTTCAGCTTGGTGTATGGACAAGAGGCTGTTATGCCTATGGAATATATTATTCCCAGTGTAAGAATTGCTCAAATTATTGAGATGACTGATGCAAACACGGTGAACTAAAGGTTAGCACAGCTGCTTACCTTAGAGGAAGATAGATTCATCGTAGGATTCCATCAGAAAGTGCAGAAGGCACGAGAAAAAGCTTGGCATGAGAGGCACATAAAGAGTAAGACTTTTCAGATAAGAGACCTAGTGCTCCTCTATGACATTAAGTTTGTTAAGTTTCCAGGGAATTTCAAGACGCATTGGTTAGGGCCATATCAGATCCAGCAAGTTACAGAAGGAGATGTCGTTCAGCTCAGCAAACTAAACGGGGAGCTTGTTCCTACCTTGATTAATGGCAGTAGAATTAAGATTTATAGTGATAGCCGCTCCACCTCTTAGCCTTAACTCAGACAGTTATGGATGTGCAGATGTCCAGTGTAGTTGAAAGGAGGAATCACACCAATAGTTAGTCTACACTGGAAGGTAAAAAGCATTCTAAGTATAATGAATCGCATAAGGCGAGTTTTTGTGGAAATTTTTTTTTAATTTGAAACACGTTAGTTCAGAACGTTGCGGTGTTCTATCGCAGCAATGCGATGTTTCCCGTGCCATATAGACAATTTTGAAAAAAGACAGAGGCCCAGTCACTTCGCCTTCTATCAAGCAGTTAATACAAATAAGACAGGTATCTGTTACCCGAGATTTGGAAACAGTACAATGATTTTCCTAGATTTGGTAAGATCTTCGATGAGACCGACGCCTGTGTACAAGTTTCGAGGGAAATTTGATCGGATTTCAGCAATTAATGAGGATCAAAACGATGGGTATTGTCTTGTCCATGCAATTAATACTGCCGACGGGTCTAGCCAAGATGACCGTTGAGTCAGAGATAATCGCCTTCACTATAAATACACAGACCATTCACACAGAAGGGTTACTTTTGCGATTTCTGAGAGCTATAGAGCAATTTGACAAGTTTTCCTGTGAAGAGATATTCCAGTTCCATAGTGCTAGTTTTCCCCAATTTCGGAGCCATTTCCCATCCAGAGTATTGCACCGAGTGGGTTCTGTCCGAGGAGAAACCTTTAGAAGACATTGTGAGACGATTCCAGAGTAGCGGCCTCGTGTCTGCTATGATGACGCCGCCCAAGGGTGTGAAATTAGGTACATCATAGGTCAGACAGATGCCAAGGATGAGGAGTCAAGCTCAGATAGTAGAAGAGTCCCACCCAGAGTAGGAAGAAGAAATTCGCATGGTAACAGAGTACATTATGCCATGAGTCAAGGACGCACTAGAGGTAGCCATTCCCAAGGGTGCTAAGTTCCCTATTCCACTGTCGACCATTGACCCTCGTGTAAAGAAAGATGGAGATCTATTAGGATATGCCCCTAATCTCAAATTCATAGACTATAACCTTGGATATGGTAAGACATACCCTCAGTTTCGGCCAGACCAGTATCTCACAGTTCAAAGGAACCCAAGGACCAATGTAGATGAGTTTGTTCCTATGGAACATGTCCAGATTATTGAGCGCTCAGGCTTGCTTAATTTGTTGAAAATACCACATTTTGGATGAGGTGCAGAGGTTAATGCTATGGTGCGTGTGCTACTATCCTGTGTACATGGAGGTTAACTCTAGTTCGGTAACCGGGTCAATCTCAACATTGACTTAATACACCGCATCACCGGGCTGTCCAAGATTGGTAAGGACCCTCAGACACATATATCAGGTAAGAGCAAGGATTCCAAGCTACCGGCAACCCTTGTTACCAAGTATAAGCTACAGAGAGGAGGTTAGGCTTATGAACTCACAACAATAGTAGATGATACACTCAGATTTATAGCCATCCTACTTGCAGGCAGACTATTAACCAAGGTTCATCGAAAAGAAGTCACAGGATCAGTAATTCACCTTGCCATACAGGTCGCAGAAGGTGAACAGTTTAATTGGTGTTTATTTTTGTTAAATATTTTTACCCAAGATTGTTTAATAGCATAGGATGAGGAAAACCACCCCTTCCATTTTTCATGGCTACTTATATTATGCGCATTCATCGGCTAGAAAGAGCCGCCCCATAGCCAATTTCTACAGGTACGAAGCGGCGACTGGAGAGGCGCGCGCTATGCAAACTTATGGGAGAGCAATAGCCCAGCTAAGAAAAATATCAATGCGATAGTATTCTATGAATACTATAACCTGTTGAAGAAAGTCATTTAGGAAACACCACGGATCAGCACGGAGGTTGTGGATATGTATGATAATCAGCTTGATTTCATGGCAGACAGCCATAGAATCTACCTAAGACCAAAAAGGGCTAGAACGGATAATTGGGCAAATGGTTCATTCAGAATGACAACACAAGATGTAGAAGACACCGTCAAATATTTTTGTGAAGAATGGAAGAAGGCATTGGAAGATGCCGTAGCAGCAAAGGAACCCACAGACACCCCACCCATAGACCAAGCAGACAAAGGAAAAGAGAAGGTGGGTTCCAAGAGGAAAGATACAGCAGAAGTGCCATCAGAGGCACAAAAGAGGAAAGATGCAGAAGAGGAGCCAACAGGGCCACCAAAGAAGAAAAAGGTAAAAGCTTCAAAGTCACCTTCATAGACTGCACTAACAGAGGATGACTATGAACTCATTGCAACAAGATTGCATGACGTGTTGAAGGACTCATTTGAGGCGATGCAGACATCGCAGGAAAAGATACAGAGTGCGGTAGAAAATCATCTTCTGGAGTTTACGGCACTAACTGAGAAGACTGCCATGATGCAGACTCAGCCAGTCAAGGAGACAATAGGAGAAAGTTCAAAAAAATCGACTCCCCGTGAGGAATTCCTTGTAAAATATCACATCAATACAGTGTTGATACCGCCAGGGAGCATCCGATTCCTTGCTTCGATGATGGATGTACATATACAAATTAGACAACCTGTCGAGGTTAACCTCGCAGATTTTCCCATTGATCAATTACAGATGATCCAACAGCAGCTAAGTGCAGAGCTCAGGGATAGAGAGCTTGCAATTTTTAAACAAAACACCCAGCTGAGACAAAAGAATGCAGAACTCACCACAAGCTATCAGACAAAGGCGAAGGAGTTAAGAGCATATGAAGAAAGAGAACATGACCTCAGTCAGGTCCTGCAGAGCATCGCATCAGAGATACCCGAGTGTAACATCGAGTTTGCCATGCCTCTCACGCATAAGGTAAGAAGAGTTGCAGATAGAGCAAAGGCTCTGGAAGAGACAGTGACCAAGATGGAAGAAGACCATAAGGTGCAAATTGCTGAGCTTGAGGCTCGACCACCAGGAACACCCCAGGTAGAAAAGGAAGCAAGGGCAGAGGCCTTTAGACTCGCTTCAACACAGATAAATATTCGCATAGATGATGCAGATTCATTACTAGCCGATGCGAAAAAGACATGGTCGGAGCTAGACGGGCTCCCAGAAAGACTGGAATTACAGCAAAGCATCCAGCACATAGAAAAGGACACAACAGCAATGAAGGAAGAAGTCAAGAGCTTAGGAGCTCTTGTAAAGATGAGGAAGATGACAGAAATGAACTGTTTGCAACAGGAAGCGCAACGGTTGAGAGCAAAAGAGATACGATTCAATAACCTACTTCAACCCTATCAGGAACAAATCGCAGAGCTAGTCGATGCGGTTGAGCAGAAGGTTAAGGAGTTCACTACAAATAGAAGTGAAATTGAAGTTATAAAAGACTCCAGCATTAGTCAAGCTATGCTTGAAACGGCATAAGAGTGTGTCGAAGCTATGGAGAAGGAAGTTGCAGGACTTCGAGAGAAACTTACAAGGACTTCGCAGGAGGTCAAGGAAAAGCTACAGTAGGAGAAGCCAGCTGTTAGTGGCTCAGGGGAAAGCCACAAGTAAGTGTTAGGGGACTGTTGGAGAAAGGTCCCGCAGCTACATGAAAAGATGCTACATCGAGACAGAGAAGTCAAAGAAGATGACAGTACCTGAGCGGCCGAGAAGAGAGAGCTCAACCACTGCATTCAAGGTAGCAGCGTAGAAAGGAGGGCTCAGCTACCCTCATAAAGGAAAAGGAGCAACAAGGCTGAGGTATTGAAGACGAAGGACATAAAAGGAAGCGACACCCAGTACGCACGATCAGCGCTAGGAAGCATGGAAGACTGCAAAGAGTCGTGGTGTGACGGGAAGCGGCAACTCAGAGTACACATACGCTGACTTTCACAGTTAGGGTTTTTGGGTTACTGTTGGGACAGGCCCACAGTGTTGTAATGGCGAGACCTTCGGGATACCTATATAAGCATGTATCTTGTATTGTAAAAGGTTATCTATTTAGACAATTAACAAGTCAAAGAGTCAGTCAGTCTGTTAGCTCATAGCCATTGGGTTATTTAGCTAGCTAAGTGTCTCTAGTGTCTCAGTATAGTAAGAGTCGAGCTCTGGTCCTGTTATTCCGTCTGTAATATCTTACTGTTACCAGTAGCTGGCTCCTTGAGAATGTATGTAACAATCCGCAGGGATTGGAAGAGAGAGAGAGAGGAAGAGTATATTGTAAGAGAAGGAAATATAAGAGAAGAGATCTAAGAGAGAAGGGCTCCCGGCTGTGTGTGCGGAGTTACCCAGAAGATCTCAGCTGCATATGAGGTTGCAGCAGAACTGTGTTTACTCTTCCAAGTTATAATATATAAACCAGTTCCCGTGGAAATAGATTCTACCCTAGAAGTGAACCACGTAAAATCAGTGTGTTGTGTGATTGTTTCATGTGATTGTGTTTACTTATTGCTATATGCCATTCATTACATGGACATTGCTTACAGTTAAAAGTATGTATGCTATCTTCCAGTCGCGAGTAGCATAGAGGGTTACATGCAAGTTGAACGAATCAAGTATTTTGTGTAGAAGTTTATTAGTAATTGATTTACAACAGTAACAGTTAAAGTGTTGAGTGATTTATGTGTAAAAGTTCAGTAGGATTGCGCATAGTTAATGTTAAGCATATTAGATTGTAGACATTGAAGTAAGGTTGTTTAAGCACCTTGTTAAGGTACCTGAGCCATTGTACCTGGGGGAGAAAGCCTCTCGGACCACGAGGGTCATACTAAGCCATACTATAGGAGATATCGTAGTAAGTCAGGTGATATCGCACCATCCTAGGAGCTGCGGTGTGAGACATCGCAGGGTTTGAGCTAAGAGAAAGGGAGAGCTGCGCATCGTCTTAGGATCTGCGATGCGATAAGAACCAATTCCTTAGCAGGGCCAGCGAGTGAGGGAGAAATAGATGCGCAGAGAGGTCCCGCTGGCTAAGAAGAGACAAGAACCACAAGGATGCCACAGAACCTGGTTGAGGACACTTGAGTATTCAGCCAACCCATTTAAGATCACTTCAGGTGAGACTTCAGGCCGTTCTGCGGTCTGTCGCCGAAAGGGCCAGTCAGCTAGGGGTGTTGTTGGTACATTTACAAGTAAACTCGGGTCTCCCCAGTTGTAAACCAACACTTGACTATGTGAAATATGTGAAACCCAAATGCTAGCTATCTTGGTTGAATAACATGTGAAACCCAACAGTGAGATGGCTTGGTTGAGTAGCCTGTGAAACCCATCTGTTAGTTGTCTTATTGCCTACATCTTGATAAACCCAACTGTGTGTTGGCTTGGCTAGACAGTCTGATAAACCAAAATAAAAGTTTCCTTGACTGTGTGTGATATGATATGGTTGTGTGTGATTCTGTTGTTCCCTAGTTCCTTGAGAAAGTCATTCCCAAATCAGGGGTGGCAGTTGTGTTGAGAGATTAATGAACACAATTGGCCTATGTTTGGGTGGAACATTGCATTAGTATAACTAGTTGTAGGAAAAATTCATATTCAAGATAAGTATTATCTGTTATTCTTATTTATGCAATGTATTTGCTTATGAATGAATTCAATATGATGAATGCTTGCTAATTTTTTCAATAGAGTTCACTGTTGTTAAATGTTCCTGCATTTGCATCTGTATATCCCTTGTATTTTCAATGCATTTTTCTTATGATCATGGAGGCTAGAATCCAGGTTATTGAGTTAGAAAGCATCTGAAATAAGCATTTCCATAGCCTAGGATCCACCTGCGGAAGGCGGAAGAGAGAATTTGAAACAAAGCCAAATGTTGGTTTTCTGCACTCCGGGATCCTCCTATGGAAGACAGAAGGAGGAAGGTGGAAAATAGGAAAAATACAAGGCATAATGTTGGTATTCCACACCCCAGAATCTTCCTGCAGAAGGCAGAAGTCAGAAGTGGAAAAATATTCGACAATGCTAAGGAAAAAGTGTGTTTTTCGCACCCCAAAATCTACTTGTGGAAGGTGGAAGGTGGGAGGCAGAAAATGCGAAAAAGATTAAGGTAAAAAGTTGTTTTTTTCAATTTTCAAGTTTCGGCGTGGAAGGAAAAAGGGATAAAGTCTGAAGGTGGAAAGTGGACAAGTCAACGCATTGATTTGTTGTTTTTTGATCCTTGAGTTCTACAGCAGAAGGCAGAAAGTTGTTAAATGATTCCATCGAATGTTGAGTTTCTCGTTCTTGAGTTCCGCAATGGAAGGTGGAACGGTGTAATACAGAAGGCGAAAAGGACAGGTTCATTGTGGAGAAGGCACTAGTACAAGTGATCAATTTTTCCACGGCAAAACATGGCAATATCCACAGAAAAGCGTGGATATTGCCACGTCTAAGTGTTTTTTTTTTCGTGGAAATAATTTCGTCGCAATAGAGATGACCCCTAATTTGCATCGCAAGAGCGACAATGTTCTATATTTCATTAGATGTCTAAGCTGTCGCTATATCCACGCCTGGCCGTCTCTGTATCCACGCCTGGCCGTCTCTGTATCCACATCTGGGTGTCTCTGTATCCACGCCTTGTCGTCGCCGTATCCACGCCTTTCTATCGCTGTATCCACGCCTTTCCGTTGCTGTATCCACGCTCTGTATAAGGTTTTTTTTAAAAATGCAAATCCAAGACGTCGCTATAGCCACGCCTTGCCGTCGCTGTATCCACGCCTTTCCATCGCTGTATCCACGCTCTGTATAAGGTTTTAAAAAAAATGCAAATCCAAGACGTCGCTATAGCCACGCCTTGCCATCGCTGTATCCACGCCTTTCCATCTCTATATCCATGCCTGGCCGTCGCTGTATCCATAGTTGGTGAAATTTAAAAAAAAAAAATACTTGCATCCGTCGCTTAAGCGACGGTTTTTGAAATTTAAAAAAAAAAAAAATTACCTGGATTATCTGCAAAGACATATTTGAAGGTCAAATCTATAGTGAGATGCTCTTAGATTTGAAAACATAACAATGCTGGAAATCTGAGAAATCTTAAGAACATATGCAAAGGAATTGTAGGTGAAATGGTGGACTAGCCATCTCAACAAAGAACGCCAATATTTGGCAACAAGATGGTCAATGCCCATTTGGATTCTCCCTCAAGAGTTGATAAACTTTGGTGCAAACACTACTCACATCGAAATATAAAAATAGTATTTCAATCATATGGAGAATTGATATTGAACTAGTCATCAGCCCATCGAACACCATGTTTTGCTGCAAGATAGTATGCACCAACTGGACCTCTTCCTCCAAATTCATAAAGCTCTGGTGCAACTTTATTATTTTCAATTTCATAGAGCAGCGGGGTTATAATACTCCATGCTGCCTCTAGTTCATTGCTGCGCATGAAGAGGTGGCTGTCTCCATCAATGACACCCAATATCAGATGTTCATATGAATCTGTAACCTCGAAAATATACCTGCAAAGGTCCAACATGAATGAATTGAATCACAACTTTAAAACAAGACAAAAATATTTTGTATCAAGTAAATGTCAATTTTACAGCTGAATGGAGACCTAATTCACATGAGCAGGATTTTTGATGCATAATTTATTGGATAAATTACAAGGATACCCATTTATTCTCAAGGAACTCATTTCATGCTACTTTCCTTATGTATACACAAAGAAACTAGTGCCTTGAGAATTAGTCAAGTGCAAGAAATGACAAATCAGTACCTAAGCCAACAAACAATAACAAATGTCAGTAACTATTACATATAAAAATTCATCCATCCACCAGCCTTCTTACCTCAGTAAATTCCAGTTTCGCTAGACATGATAGGAACTGACCCCAGTATTCATTAGTGTATTTGTACTCACTTGTGCTCCCCTTATTTTAGAAGGTGAAGCTTCTGCAATATAGATAGGGGAATTTATTGATGCAATACCAACACCTAACCCCACCAACATTCTACCAACAAAAAGAACATATGTATCTGGAGAAGCATCCATGGTGATCGATCCAAGAATAAAAAATAAATCAGCTATAACTATTGACAGCTTGCATCAATAGGCATCACTAATCCATCCACTTATTGCTACTCCGATGATAGCACCCACAATTTCCATACTAACCATAGTTTCCTGTTGAAATCTAAGGAAGTGGGTTGTTAATAACCGACCCTACACAATTGGTGAAAAGAAAAGAGGTTTTATTAATTATAAAATCCCAAATGAAACCTGGAATTAAGTTTAAATGTACCTGTAAAAAGGAACTATTTTTCACGAATGTATAGAAGAGCACCTGATATGACACCTGCATATATGTAAATCCCAATATTAGTCACCTTGTCTCAGTCTGACAATATCAAGTTAGCATAATCAATAAACAACAGGTTTGTGCAATGAATTCTTGGTCTGGAAACTTATTATCCATAAAATAGACTTCAAATGGGCATTTTGAGGCATATTTTCACATAACAACCCTAAAAGTCGTGAAACAAAATCACCTAGAACAAATATGGGCACTTCTTTGGGTGACATTCACGAGGAACAACCATGGATTTTCAAAAAAATGGATCGTCCTGAGCATAATCAGTCACCTATAGCAATCATAGGCACACCTACATGGATTCTGGGAACTTTTCAACCCCTAAACAGTCTCCTACAACTATGAATAAGAAAACAACAAAAAAATTAGGCATGTAGTAGCTTCTAATAATCAGTCCTGTGTGTTATCAACAATAGGAGGAGATTTCTAGCAATGGTTTTGAAGTTTGGGTACTTTACGGCAATGAAACAGACCCCAAAACAACACGTGTATCCATTAAAGCATCAATCCATACCTGCATATGCACCTATAGCAACGTTTAGGAGATACGACATCTCTAGAAGATTTATTTCTC
>LPNX010687613.1:3670-46593 GCA_001517045.1 Pseudotsuga menziesii
GTAAATGGTTACCTCTTTGCTCTGACATTGTGACGAGGATGGGTTTCTTTGGGGCGATGGTCGATGTTCCTCGGTCGAGTTCGCTGTCCCTCGGTCGAGCGATTGAAAATGATAAATGGGGCCCCGGCGGCCCCATTTTATAATTTTTTTAGAAAAAGATACCTCGACCAAGGTATGGACCTCGGTCGAGCTATGTACCTCGACCAAGGTATGGACCTCGGTCGAGCTATGTACCTCGACCGAGGTACATACCTCGGTCGAGGTATTTATTAACCCTCGGTCGAGGTTTTAATACCTCGACCGAGGGTTAATAAATACCTCAACCGAGGGCTGAAAAATACCTCGGTCGAGGGCTTTATAAAACCTCGGTCGAGGGTTTATAAAGCCCTCGACCGAGGTACGTTTTTTTGTTTTTGGAAAGATACGCTTGCCAAAAAGTGTTACCCAGGTCCGTGGATTCACCCTAGATTTACTTGTTCTGAGGTAAAAATATATTTACATGGAAACGTTAGACAATGATAAGGATAAGAGTGTGAGTTATGCACACAATTCCCATGCAATTTTTTTTTCTCAATGCCTAACACCCACCCATTTTATTGGCAACATATTGGCTACCAAATGAACTTATGTCAATATGTTATCTCCATTTAGGGTTAAAAATCCATTACATAGGGGCTATGGTTAGATATCACTTGTATTAGGTAAGAACTTTAGTTACATGGAAATCATAGACATATCAAAGAGGTTTGACAAATATGGGGCTAAGAGCATGAGTCATGTACACAAATTTGATCCAGATCCACTATCTTAGTAATTGATAACAATATAACTATTTGGACTCTATGTCCATTAAGTGTGTTTCTCGATGACTATAAAAACCCCACCAAATTAAAACAACAAGGTTTGGATCAATCAATTGAATCATCTACCAAAGGCATATTGTTTATAGGTAGGCCATAGTTCAGAGGTCCATCTTCAATTTTGTTCCTTCAAGAATACTACTCCCTATTGTGGTGGGTTATTGAGAGGCCCTCCATCTGGATATTTTAGGGAATACAAGGGGATCTCATGAGATTTTCCTTAGAAAAGAAGGACATCGTCAAACTAATGGACCAAGTGCGATTGAAGATCCGATTCTTATTAGAGATAGGCACATAAGATGAGGTAATAAAGACATTATCAAATCAGTGGGCTAGTGGCAACCAACTATCTTGTCCTCTTTCCTTTATGGTACGAAAATATTGAAGACTTCATATCATGTGTTCTTGTTAATCTAGCACCAATTTATAGAAGCTTGTATTTGGATCTGCTTGTTTTGGTCATTATAACTACCTTTGCTAGGAATATTCTATGATATAAATTGGATAGCATAGCAATAAAACAAAACAAAAGAAGAAGTAAAACACATAAGAGAACATTGCAAAAGAGACACCCACATGTCTGGTTCACTCGATATGAGCTACATCCACATAGAAACAACCATTCCTTTTTTTATTTCATCCAACAAAATGAAGAGATACAACTTGTAACACATATTTTGCAACCTCCTCTTCAATCTCTCAAAAGTCTCTCTCAAACGCCACTCACACTCCACTCAACCTTAGTATAATTCCTTCTCTAAAAGACAGTTACCTTCTAGGGAAAAAAGACACAAACATAATATGTACCATTAGATCTGTAACCTATTGATGAGCGATCCATATTGACTATGACTATATTTACATGGAAATTGTAGATGCCTTCAAAACGTTGGATAATGATGGGGATAGGAGTGTGAGTTATGTACACAATTCTCATGCAAATCTATTGTCTCGTTGCCTAACACCTAACCATTTATTAGGAACATATTGGCTACCAAATATGTTCTCGTAGCCAATATGTTCTATATAGTTCTATTGGTATCTATATAGACTCCCTTTACACTGAGTGTGTTTATCCATGGCTATAAACACCCCCACCAAATTAAAAGAACAAGGGTTGGATTAATCAATTGAACCATCTAATATTATTTAGAGGTAGGACATAGTTCATAGGTCCAACTTCAATTGGATCCCTTGAAGATACTACACCCTATTGTGGTGGGTTGTTAAGCGGAGCTCCATATGGATATTTTAGGGAATACAAGGGGATCCCATGAGGTTTTCCTTAGAAAAGAAGGATATTTCCAAACTAATGGACCAACTATTAATGAAGATCAGATTCTGAGCTGAGATAGACAGATAAGATGAGGTAAATCAAATCAATTGGGCAATGTCAACCAAAGATCTTTTCCTTGGTCCCTTATGGTATTGTTAGACTTGGATCAGGAAGCTATCTTTTATGTTTCATTTAACAATTCCAAGAAACAGCACACTCTCTCAGATGCTTATTGAAATAATTGAAGAATTCATAGTATGTGTTCTTGTTAATCTAGCAACAATTTATAGAAGCTCATATTGGGATCTGCTCGTTTTAGTCATTGTAACTACATTTGCTAGGAACATTCTATGTTAGAAATAAGATAGAAAAGAAATAAAATAAAATAAATGCGGAAATAAAACACATAAAAGCACATTACAAGACAAACACCAATATATGCGGTTCACTCGATATGGGCGACATACACTGAGAAACAGGTGTCTGTTCATTTTATTCCGTCCAACAAAATGATAAGATATAACCTGCAACACATTTATTGCAATCTCATCTTCAATCTCTCACAATTTCTCTCAAACTCCACCATATCCTTCATAT
The DNA here is from genome assembly GCA_001517045.1 of Pseudotsuga menziesii. NCBI lineage: Eukaryota > Viridiplantae > Streptophyta > Pinopsida > Pinales > Pinaceae > Pseudotsuga > Pseudotsuga menziesii. Next base: position 6,404 of record LPNX010687613.1, read on the forward strand.
AATTCCCTCTCTAAAAGAGGGTTACCTTCTAGGTAAAAAATACATAAACATGATCTCTACCATCAGATATGTAACATAATGATGAGCAATCAATATTGACCATCAAATTACACAATTTTACAAGGATTTTTTTCCATAAAATGTTCTATATGTTTACCTTAGCTATTCTAATCAATCTTGTAAAGCCCATTTAGGAGCAGTTTTTCAAACCATTAAAGTATTTATAATTTTCATTTTATTTTTAAAAAAGTTGTACTTTCCAATACTTTTAAAAAAATTGTACTTACCATACAGTTTCAGTGAGGCTTTCTCCCATTACACCAATTCCATTTTAGTTTTTTTTTAACCATTTCACCCTCCAACAACCTATTATTTCACCTTTTTGAAGCAAATGCTAGTTCTCCTTATGTTTAAGGTCAATCTCGAGTCCACTTTCAAGTCGGTCCATTTTACCTATAATCATATATCATACTATAATTTATGTAGATCTATAAATCATATTAAATATATCTATAAATATATGTATAGGCTCGTTGGCTGCTTCATAATAGTGAGAAACATTATTCATCGACAATTCCATTTATGTGATTACCTCCGCCAACTTCCCAAACATTTCGTCTCTTTGGCTCCGAAGAATTTAACGTTCGATCCTTAGTATCAGAAGTGATAAATTAAGGCTGCTTGCTTCCATGGCTTCGGAAATCTCCGGTGGATTACCCGAGAGGCTGACCAATCTTCAAAACCGGCAAGGTAACAAGACGTGTGCCGATTGTTCTCAGGGGTTTATTTCAGCTAATTGGGCCTCAGTTTCCCATGGTATTTTCCTGTGCATTGAATGCGCAGGAAAGCACAGGGGCCTCGGAGTCCAAACAAGCGTTGTGAGATCTATCACTATGGACAGATGGTCGGAAATCCACCTCAAGAAGATGGAGGTCGCCGGCGGAAACTACGCTCTCAATGAGTTTTTAGCCCACTATGGTATTCCCCAGGGAACTGATATTGTTACAAAGTATAACAGCAAGGCTGCGCAAATTTACAGAGAAAAAGTAGAAGCGTTATCCCAAGGTAGGCCTTGGGAGCCTCCTAATCATCTAGTTCAAGAAAATGATTTGGCAGAAAACTCAGGCGATGATTATTTATATAGTGGCTACCAACAATATTTCAATCCGGACTGGCCAGAGAAACTTAAGCGTCAGGATTACCAGACTGATTATTAGTCTGAGTTTTCATAGGTATACACAGTGTGTATATCTATATAAAATATTTTAGTGTAATCTTAAAAATACATTATTATTGTTTATATTTAGTTAAATTATATGGTTTTTTATTATTATTTATATTAAAACTTACTTTTTAATTAAATTATACCATTTTTCTATTATTATAACTCTTGGCTATAGGAATCTTGTTATTAATATTATACAAGTTTGTTAATATTAATAACCATCATTTAGATTTGGTTTCCTATGACAATTAGTATTTGCTTAGTCCACTGCTAATTAGCTGAGATTTGAATGGTATTTTGATGGCCAAGTAATGACACGTTTTCATGCATTCGTTGATGTCACCCTCAACCTTTCAAAACTACATGTAAAACTAAGTTATTTGTGTATTAGATCAACCGCAAAATAGAGGAATAAATTATATCTCACCCTTTTCTTTTTATACAGAACTCTTCTACACTAGCTTAGCAAATACTTCTAATTTTATTTTATGTACACTACCTGAGCAAATTCTTCTAATTTCATTTCATGTACACGCATGTAGTGAGAAACAAAGCTGGGGCTTTATTTAAAATCAATTATCTACAGACCACTGGTATATACATTATATACAAACAGCATGTATAACTAAATATCAAACTCAATGAGAATGTTTTAAGTGACTGGATTGATAGCTCATTCATACTATACCACCTCTGTAGTATAACTAAATATCAAACTCAATGAGAATGTTTTAAGAGATTAGATTGATAGCTCATTCATACTATACCACCTCTGTAGTAGATAAAGCAATGGTTGGTTTTCTCTTAATCAACCAACAAATAGGATAAAAGCCAAGGAAAAGGAGGTATTCTAGTGTGGGTTTGTGATCTGTAACATCACTTGCCCATTCAAAATCTTTGTACCTTTGTACCTCACTAAATCAATGGTACAACTTCTTAGATAATGCATCTCAAACCTTTGTTCAATGAGTATAGTGAATAATCTTCTTGGTTTCCTTCCAAAGCGAATCATGTGGTTAGTATAAAAATATGGAATATGCCAACATTATAATAGATGTTAGGTTTGGTGTTAATAAAGTAAACTAGGCATTATCAACCAACCGTAAAGAACCCATAAAGAACCTGTAGGCACAAGTTTGATGCTAAAGGAATGGAGTTGTGGTATGCATTTTATTTTCCATCGAAAGTCATGAGGAAATTTAGACCATATTTAAATTGTTCTATGATAATCTCGTAATTAATAATAAAAATGAGTGATCTCAATCTTAAGAAATGCTCTAATAGCCCCAAATCAATCACTTATTAAAATCCTATCATACAAAGGAGTTTTAAAATAGTAGTTGATGTTCAGGGATTGCCAATTATCACATCATCTACATATAATACCACAAAGGAAATGATAAGTCTTGGTTGTCTAATGTGAGATGGATCAAATGCTAGTTTCTCCATTGTAAGTCCTTGTGATCTGTGTATAGTACCTGCACATGCCAATTGAATATGAAATTTTTCTCTTATCAAATGGAGACCATTTGCATATTTAACATGTTTAGAAATACAAGTAATAGGTTTCTAGGATCTATCTATGTTAGATGTATAAAACTATTGTAATTGAATATGAAATTTGTCTCTTTATTTAACATGTTTAGAAATACAAGTAATAAGTGTCCAGGAGCTATCTATGTTAAATGTATAAAATTGTTTCCTATTTGCTCATTTAAGCAAGCCAATGTTTGGATCTATGAATTGAATCCATACTATATCACTATCACCCATTGTGTACATCTTGAAAATGTGGTCAGATGCATTTACCAATCCATCTTCAATTGCATAATTACAACCAATTATTTCGAAAATCATTTCTTGTTTTATCACTGTTGTACAAGCTATAAGCAAGCTTTTGTCTACATGTAACTCTCTATTTCTGATGGTGGTATTTGAATATCAATTGCTTTCTGCATGATTGGGTCTAATTCTAATAGAGATAGCATTTTTTCATTTGTGATGTTGCACATATTTCTTCCTATGGAAAAGATAAGGAAAGCTCGAATCAGTCTATGCAAGTTTGTAGCAATGTTTGTTCAAGTAAGTTATATCTTCATTTGTTTGATTGCATGTCCTAATTCTATTCAAAATTGATATGAAAAGCATGTCATTTTGTCACATAAATTTTTTTGAGTTCAAAGCATTTGACATTTGTCTCCCAAAATTTTCATGAAACTATTTCTCAATGCAATCTTGGCTCCTCAAATATCCAAGAATCACTAACTGACTAAGCCTAGAATAGATCGCCACACAATATAATATCAAGAATTGTATGCATTATTCCATTGAGAAGTTTGTCAATGTTGTGCGACACTCGAGAGTCTACTAAAGATACTTCGTCTATGAGCAAAATCCTTAGTTGTTCACATTATTTAGTCCACGTATCTAATGTATTTGAGTTTAGTGTAAGAATCTCATATGATGATAGAAATGGGTGAAAGGACGAGTGGAATGTGACGCTTCCTATGTTGTAAGATGTCTTTCCAATGGTTGTGACTATAATCCCTTTTTTATTTAGCGAGTTGCTTCGAGGGCCTTTGTTGTAGTCATTCAATAAACCATAGTAAATTGTTTTTGTTGTAAATCTCTTGCATGCTTTTGCATCTCCACTAAGAAATAAATAAAATGGTGTTGATGGATTGTTCTTTTCCTACATAATGATTTCTTTTGTTACACATTGTTGTTATTAATTTAGTCTCTTTTTAAATTCATAGTATGTTTTTTGTATTTAAGAGAAAGGGATGTAGAATCATTTCAATATTTCTTTTACAATTGTGGGAGCATTTGAAATGAAAAATTTATGGTGCAGTTCATGCTGTAGAGTCATATTTTTCTATTGCAAATTTATTGGATTCATAATGAAATGAACTTGTGAAATAAAAAATTAGTTCATTTCTAGATGTAATGCCATCATTTGTAATATCAATGTCACCCATGTTCGTGTTGTTGGTGAGAATTTATTCTTTTCTATGTAATAATTTCCAAGGTCCTTTTGTTGATTATATCAGATATATATTATAACATATGCATGCTTCCTTTTCTTAGCTTTTGTTTGTGAATGAGAAAAAATGATGCAAATTCAGCTAAACAAACTTATTCTAGTTCAATGGGTCAAGAAATATATTTGTCTATGATTGTTGGACATGCAATGTCTTGAGAAACGTCTCGTTCATGTTGCAAGAGCATAGGCCTTTTAAAGAAAAAGGTTCTTTCTTCGAAAGGTGCAATGTTGATGAACACTACTTTTTTAGAAGAAGAATACAAAGGAAAAAGAAGAGAAATGGGAATAACCTATTGAGTTGACATTTGTTCCATATTAAGCAATGGATTTCCAAGTCTTTGTATTCTCTCTATTTTTCTATTGTTTTTGGAGTAAATTTTTTTTTTGAAAGCTCATTTTTCATTGTGCTATCCATCTTCGTCATGTAAGAGCTACAATATCTTGTTGCAGCATATGCATCGAAAATGAATTCTACATCTATATTAGCATGCCATAAATTGAGCACTTTTTTGCAAAGGATTTTATCCAAGTGTCACATGGATTTATTTTTAACAATAAAATAGGTCATAGTATGGCATGAGCGTATCAAACTAATGTACTCTTCTTTGTATAATTGCAACTTGTGAAAAAAACTGTCAAAGGAAACATTTTTAGTGAAAGAATTGTTTTCTAACAATGAGTAAATATTTTTTTTCTTTTTTTTTCCTTTTCTTAATCTATTATGTTGTTCTCAAGTGGATTCAAAATAGTATTTTTATCTATTGGAGGAAATGGGAAACTAAATCTATAAGTAGAATTGCATTCTTTTCTACAAGTTTTTGTGTGATGATGTGTCTGGATTTTTACCAGGTCTTTGAAAAGAAGGCTTGATTCATAAGATATGTATTTGTCAACAAATGATGTGATTTCGTTAGAAGAAATTTGTTCATAGATAGGTGTATTTCATATCCAAAGCAATGTTTGATCATGCTCATTTCCTCTACCTTGAAATTCAGTAATAAAAAAATAATCTCCAAATATTTCATTGCTTTTCTTAATTAATGTGGACATTACTAAGATTCTATGTCTATAGTATCAGCTACAAATAACATGATGGTTTCTTATGTCTGAATCAATTGACTGATTAGAGAAACCTTGCAACGATTATGTTTGACATCTTTGTTTTTCTTTTTCAATGCATTAATCAATGGAATCCAAAGGTGTTATGTGCTAGTGAAAGTGATGAAAAAAGTAGGTGGTCCAAGTTGACTTATCATTGCAAACACATTTATTCTTATGTTCTCAAAGTAGTGAGGGGATGTGCATATGCTTTATAGTGATCGATATGCAATAGATAATTTAAAAACTTTTTCAAGATTCTTTTGATATTTGACATCTTAGTTTGATTCCTTTTAATTCTCCTTTTCGAATAGAAATCCATGCATAATTTCTAACTTGTTTGATTAGATTTCATACTGCCTTTAAAAAACTACTTTTGATGTGTGTTGAAAAACAATATGATTCATGAAGCAATTTCCATTCATCTATTTGTTGAGAAGAAAATGATTTATTATATCAAGTGAGTGACTACAACCATAGAACAAGTTTCGGAACTAGAGGATGAAGTTTCAAAACTAGAGGCATCTAAATTCAAATTTTACCACAATTACAAGTCGACCGAAAAACAGTCTTCTAATCAGGCTTTGAAAAATGTACATCATTTTGAATTTGAATAAATTTGAGTAGAAATATCTATTTGTGGTAAACACTAGGGTGTGGTATATATTTATTGTTGGAACTGCCACCAAAAGGAAGGGGAAAAAATCACACTCCACTCAAATTGTTAAAATATTGTAACTTTGGAAGATATTCCAGATGTATTGTTTGTATTCCTCCTTAGGGAGATGAGTTTGGTTTTGTTGGTGTCATTGAAAGAATCAATGTAAACCTTCGAATGTAAGTTGGGTAAATAGCACCCAAGTTTCAATATAATAAATGTTATTTTTGGTGTCAAGCTAGAGAAGTGGGCCCAAACAGTTAGAGAAGTCGGTCTTGTTAGGTTAGAGGTCAAGTAAACTAAAGAATATAAATAGGGAGGTGCTCCCTTTGATTTGTACTCACTCACTCAAGCTGTCTTAGAAAGAGAGAGAAAAATTAGTGCGCCAGAAAGAAGAGAGAAGCAATTTTCTGGGTTTTACACTACACTAGTTGAGTTTTATACTAAGGAATGTTTGCAGGGTTTTATCCCTTGTGGTTTCCCCAAGGAAAATATTTGTGTTCTCATGTTTTTGTTCTTGTTGTTCTTTTAGTGATCTACTAGTGACTAATTGTTTTAAGATATCATCTAAGAAATTTAAGAAAAATCAACACAAACCCCGAGTGGATGTTCGGGTACACACAGTATTCTTAAAAGATAGAACACCTTGAGCAACCGCTTCACACAAATAGATCACAGATCAATACACCGATTTTTGTCACGTGGTTAAAACCCTCGAGAGGGAAACAGTCCACGACGCCAGCCAAATAGCTACTTGGAGCAATTTATTATGCAAAAGAAAGAAAGTTACATATGAGCTTCCCATAATCAATCAACTAGACAAGGACCCTCCATGCTCTTTAAATACAGATCATGGACCAATCGGGTGTTAAGCCACGGATCAATGGTAGGTATGATCTACGAGAAGTTGAACCGTCGGATCACTTTATGTCTAGAGCATATCGTGACTGTCAAATTAGAATATTTACAAATGCATACTAAGGAAACACACTTTACCTAACAGATATATTACACAAGTTGATCTTAACTAACTCCTAAGTGTATAAATATCCTAACATCCCCCCTTAAGAACAACTTGGGATAGGATTGAAGGATTTATGAAAGTGACACTGTTAGGAGAAGGAATGAGGCATTAGAGCCTATCCCCCCTTAAGGACACATTCCTGAACTCCTAACATAGATCAAAGTTTAGAAAACTTTGCTTCTATAAGAGACTTGGTGAAGATGTCTGCAACTTGATCATCTGTAGGGAAATAGAGCATTTCAAGAACACGATCATGAACAATATTTCTGATGAAATGCATATGTAGCTCAATGTGTTTGTTGCGTTGATGTAGAACTGGATCTTTCTAAAGCTTGATGGCACTTTGATTGTCGCACCAAAGTGGAGTAGGTTGCTGCTGCTTGAATCCAAACTTTGATAGGATCTGTCGAAGCCATAAATCTTCATGGCTGGCATTAACTGCTACTCGATATTTTGCTTCTATTGAAGAAAGAGCAATAGCTTGTTGTTTCTTACAAGCCCAAGTGACAGGTCCAGATCCCAGACTGGAAACATAACATGCAGTAGAATTTCGATCATTGGGATCACCGGCCCAATCTGAATCATTGAAACCAACCAACAAAAGTTTCCCCCCTATATTGTAATGAATCCCAAACTGAATTGTACCTTGAATATATTGAAGTATTCTTTTTGCTGATTTCCAGTGACTTTCATGAAGAGTTTTCATATAATGGGAAACACGACCAACGACAAAGGAAAGGTCAGGACTGGAATGAGTCAAGTATAAAAGACTACCAACAAGCTGATGATACAAGGTGGCATCTGCTTCAGGGGAAGCACACGTGGCAGAAAGTTTGACTCCGGACTAGAAGGGAGAAGGGGCTCGTTTAGAATCCTCCATGTGAAAGCGACGAAGAAGGTCACAAGCATTTGGTTTACAAGACTTGGAGACCAAGAAAATAATGCAAATGTCCTAATTCTCAAATTTCAAAATTTTGCTTAAGAATGGATTTCACATGGGTTAAAAGTTTAGGGTCACTACCAGTAAGGATAAGATCATCAACATAAAGAACAAGTATGATGAGATGGTTTCCTACTTTCTTGGTATAGACATTGGGGTCAGAATGGCATCTAGAAAAATCAATGTCAAGGAGAAAGCTATCCATTTCGGCATACCAAGCTCTAGGAGCTTTCTTAAGGCCATATAAGGATTTCTTAAGGAGACAGACAAGGCTAGATTTATCCTGAGCATATCTAGGAGGTTGTTCCATTTAAATTTCCTCCTATAAATCACCATGTAAAAAGGTAGACTTGACATCCATTTGATGGACTTCCAAGTTATGTAAGGCTGCAAGGGAAAGAACAAGGTGAATGGAGTTCATTTTTGTGACAAGAACAAAGGTTTCATTGTAGTCAATCCCTTCAACTTGGGAAAAACATTTGGAAACTAACCTTGCCTTAAGTCTTTCAATACTTCCATCTGATGCATACTTAGTTCTGTTGACCCATTTACATCTGACAAGTTTTCTTCCTTTTGGAAGAGGAACAAGATCCCAAGTATCGTTCGCCATTAAGGAACGATATTCTTCATCCATAAATACATCCCAATCTGGATTTCCTGAAGCTTCTACAAAAGTTTCTGGATCATGATTCTTGAAAAATTGAGCCAAAAGAGAAGAGGCTCACTGAAACCAAGAATGTGTTCAACATTTATCTCTAGGATCACCGCAAGATCACCATCTGCTTCACATGTTGAACGGACCCATCGAGGAAGTATTGGTGCTGGTGCATTTGGAGGAATGTGAGAAGGCGGAGGTGTATTTCATCCTCACTGTCATCATCATAAACTGGAGTTGGAAACCTATCAAGGAAGTTGGAAGAAGAAGAAGAAAGCACAATCATCGAATCAGGCTGGTGCACCCGCTAAGTTAGGCTCGCAGGCCAAGAGATTTTCATTAAATTTAACATCTCTTCTAATGATTATATCATGAGAATGTGGCTGGAGAAGTATATAACCTTTTACATCTTCAGAATATCCAACAAATATGCACTTTTCACTTTTATGCTGCAATGATTTATGTTTTTCATCCAGAATGTGATCCCATGCTTCACAACAAAACACACGAAAGTGACTTACATCTGGTTTAATTTTACTCCATGCTTCTTTCGGTGTTATACCTTGTAAAACTTTAGTGGGTGTGCGATTAACTATGTAATTTGCACAACTTATGGGCTCATCCCAATATTGAAGACTTAGTCCCTTAGATTGGATCATACAATTAGCCATTTCTTTTAAAGTGTGGTTCTTTTGTTCAGATACACCATTTTGTTGTGGTGTATATGGAACAGTGTGCTATTGTTAGATTCCTTGTTTAGTGCAGAAAGTAGTGAACTTGTTGTTAACATATTATCCCCCATTGTCAGATCTTAACTTAACAATTTGATGACCAGATTATTTTTCAACAAGAGCCTTGTAGGCCAAGAACATGTTAAATACTTCGTTCATAAGTTTTAGGAAGTAAAACCAAGTGCATCTGGAGTAGTCATCAATGAAAGTTAAGAAGCAAATGGAAGAGGGCCACACAAGTCACTATGCACAAGCTCCAAGGGAATTGAGGCGTGCCAAGAGACACGCTTGTCAAAACTGTCTCGATGATGTTTTTCGAGATCACAACCAGAACAAAAACCATCCTTACAAGATACCATCGAAAGACCAGTCACCATATTGTCTTTACATAGTTGTTGCAATGATCGATAATTTAAGTGACCAAATCGATCATGCCAATGTTTGCTCAATTTATCACTATGAGCAACAAAAATGAAGAAAAATGTGATGACCCAAAGTTGTTAAATTTGTACAACCTGGTAATATGATCAATAGTTCCAGTAGCAAGGACATTTTAAGGATTTTTAAAATCCTTGATTACAACTTGGTGAGGTGTAAACGTCACAGTTTTACCTTCACCTAAATGAGTAATTCAATAGACTGATAACAAATTGCAGGAAATTTTTGGAACACATAGTACATCACTAGAATGACCATTTTCTACTCAAACTGTTCGAGATCCTACAACACTTAGAGATCTATCATCACCAACAAATATTTGTTTGGTGTTACATTCATGCATAGTAGAAAAGATGGCTTGATCCTTAGCCATATGATAAGATGCTCTAGAATCAATGAGCCATTCATTTGAAGTAGAATAAGAAGATGCAGTATAAGAGTAACCAGAAGCATAAAGTGCATGTCCATGAGAGGAAGATTCTGAAGAGGAATCTAGGCTGATGTGGTGCTTCTTTATTGCTACTTCCAAAGCTTCCATCTTCTTAAAACACTTAGATTCATCATGATTATCTTTCCCACAAAAATTGCAATGATGCTCAGTCTTCTTTCCTTTTTGCCTGGATCATTTGTCATCTTTTAAAGAAGGAGCTGACTGAGAGGGTTTGGGAGTTTTGTTGTTTGGCTTTTTATTGCGAAAAGTCTGTTTCTTGGAAGGTTTGGACTTTTATTTCTGTTGGGACAATAAGACTTTCCCAGATGTATCTGCATTGTTAATTATTCCAAGATCAATGAGTTTATCTTTCTCTCTAATTAAGGAATCACAAAATGATTCAAAACTAGGCTCTTGATAGCTAGCCACAGTCAAGGATTCTTTCATGGAGTAGAATGTAGACACAAAAATAGAATATGCAGGTCCAAGTTTGGAAAGAATATGATAAATACATTATGTGTCTTCTTTCTTAATCTTGCATTCTTCACATAAGAGTCTAAGAGTTTTATACTTAGATAAATAGTCTTGAATGCATGGAAAATCACTTGGATTCAAAAAAATCAACTCATTCTCAAGTTGATGACCTCAAATTTTATTGTGTTTACCAAACACAAATTCCAACTTTTCCCAAGCTTTATGAGGTTCATCAATTCCAGAGATGTGCAATCGCAAATCACTAGAGATTGACATCCCTATCAATCCACAAGATTCACCACATCTATTTTCCCATTTAATTTTCTTATCATCATCAGTGGCTTATGTTTCTTTCCTTGAGGTAATTCTAAAAAGCCCCCTACTTGGTAGAACATCCTCCATACGAGATTTCCATGAGAAATAGTTAGAACTTGTAAGTATAATATGGAAAGGGTCGGACATACTGTAAAATAATGGCTGAAAGAACAGAAACTAACTTCCTAGATGCAAAGAGCTCAAAAAATTAGGCTGTTTAAAAAAAACGGCATTGAAAACTGATTCTGAATAATGAAGTTATGCTTGATCAAAAAAAATGTTGAAGATGTCCCCAATAGTGACGTGGAAGATATTAACTTGACTAACTAAAAAAAACCCTTCTTCCCAAGATGAACCTTTGATAATCACTTACAATAAAGTTGTTTTTTAAGTGAATCACTTTTGTAAAATAAGTGATGTTCACTTTTACAATAATGTTACTTTTAAATAGTGCGGCAATAAATTAAAAGACTTAAGTGACTCACTTTTTATTTTATTTTATTTAAGTGAGATGCATTTTTACAATAAGTAACTTGAAAATAGAAATTGCATGCACTAAAAAGTAACTAGATAAGACTTGAACTCAAGACTTATCAAGGAATAAAGCAACTTTGAACCAAGAGAGCTAAGTTTAAAAGGTATGTAAAAGAATGGAAATGGGAAGGGTTTTTTTTTTTGTTTTTAACTCTTCTCTCTCATTTTTCATGCTTCTTTGCTTCCTACAAATCACAAAAAAATGAAAAACAAAAAACAAAAAAAAAAATTCCACACTATGGGTGGGGTTAGATCTTGGTTAGCTTACCCGGAAAGTCTATGTTTTCAATTTTTCTCGTTGTTTCTGATTTCTCGCAGTCACATAAGGTGCATGGAAAAGAGCATATGTAGCCGAGAATACAAGAAAAAAAAACTTTCCCTTAGTGTTTCTGATTCCCCGCGATCACGGAAGGTGCACAAAAAAGAGCATACGCAGCCAGGGAAGACAACAGTCCAAGAATAAAACAGTAAAGATCTAATAATAATACTGATAAAATATGAGAGCTTTTAAAAAAATAAAACAAATCCGTCATTGTAACATTATACCTTCACATTTTCTAAAATGGGTGTTTCTGGATCAAATGGAAACGGTTTTCGATAAAACGAAAACTATTTCCCAATGGAAACGATGCTCTGGATGCAATGGAATAGCTTCCATAGTCCACAAATGCATAGAAACTCTAGAACTAGAAACCCTTTTAAAGTTTCGGCAACACCGGCTCCAGATCTTGATCAAAATCGAAAGCGGCTCTCCATAAATTCTCTGATACCATGTTCAGGTATACAGGGTACTCCCAAAAGACCGAACACCTTGATCAACCGCTTCACACAAATAGATCACAGATCAACACATCGATGTTTGTCATGTGGTTAAAACCCTCGAGAGGGAAACAGTCCACGGCCCCAACCAAATAGCTACTTTGAGCAATTTATTATGCAAAAGAAAGAAAGTTACATATGAGCTTCTCATAATCGATCAACTAGCCAAGGACCCTCCATGCACTTTAAATAGAGATCATGGACCAATCGGGTGTTAAGCCACGGATCAATGGTAGGTATGATCTAAGATAAGTTGAACCGTCGGATCACTTTATGTCTAGAGCATATCGTGACCATTGGATTATAATATTTACAAATGCATACTAATGCATACTAAAGAAACACACTTTACCTAATGGATATATTACACAAGTTGATCTTAACTAACTCCTAAGTGTCTAAATATCCTAACAGTGAATTCATCCCCGACATATAATGAAATGGAAGACATATCTTTTAGAGTGTCCAAGTAGGAATATAAGATTAAAAGAAATGTAAAAAATGGATGACTTAGTTAAATTGGAAAATAACATGGCTAGTAAAGAGGATCTCAAAAGGATGGCTAGTAAAGAGGATCTCAAATGGATGGCTAGAAAAGAAGATCTTCAAGACTTGAATGAATTGATGAAATTGTATAAAACATAACTTTATTCCTCATGTATCTACTCAAGAAGAGGATAAAGAGGGAAAAGGGGACTTATTCTAGTCACATCTAGAGAAAATTGAAAAAAAACAATTGGACAATTAGAAGTTTGAGTCCTCAAAAGTTGATGATTCACTACAATAAATTGGGTTCAATTCAAGTCCAAGGAACTACTTTATCCCCAATATTGACATGAGAAAGTTTAATGGCAAGGATCCAATCACATGTATTTCTCAGATTGATCAATTCTTTAATCTACACCAGCTGCCAAATTTGCAAAAGGTAACTATTGCATCCTTATATTTATAACCTCGTCAATTTGTATGGTACCAATGGCTTTGTGACCGTAAAAAAGACTCTATTATCTCTTGGTCTATATTCACAGAATAATTGTTTGCGCATTGTGGGGATATAAATAGCAACACCTTCTTTAGCCAATTGCTAAATCTCAAGCAAAAAGGTCTAGTTACAGAGCACATCAAGCAATTTTAGCAGCTAAGTCTCAGAGTGAACAATATTTTAGAAGATAATTTGTTAGATCTCTTTATTGGAACCTTGAAAGATAACATTCAGCATGAAGTGTGTATCTTTGAACCATCATCCCTAGAGAAGTATTTGATGATTGAAAGGAAGGTTGAAAGTAAAAATATGGTGATGAATACTAGAAATTACACCATCTTCAACACATACAGAGAAAATAATGTGCTTCTTCTAAACCACCACAAAAGTTGACACCCTAATAACTATATTAAAGAAGAGAAAAAGAATTATGATTTAATTGTGACGGAAAGTATAGTAAGGGACATAAGTGCAGTGAGAAGAAATTATTCTACATATATTGTGAAGAGGAAGAACCAAAATAAGAGGAATCATCTCAAGAGCAATAATTGTATGAAAAAAACTAAAAAAAAATTGGGGATAAAGGAGGTAGAGTATTTTTGTCATATAGTATCTCATGAAGGTGCCAAGGTAGACCCTAACAAAATTAGAGCCATGATGGACTGGCCAATTCCCAAAACCCTGAAGAATCTTCAAGGATTCTTAGGTCTAATAGTGTACTACAATAAGTTTGTTCAGAACTATGGAATAATAATAGCTCCTCTAACATCATTACTGAAGCAAGATGCATTTTTTTGGAAGACTCCAGAGGAAACTCAAGATTTTCAACAACTCAAAGAGGCAATGTGTAAAGGTCATATTTTGGTGACATCAGACCTCACAAAAAACCTTTATTATGGAACGTGATGCTTCAGGAAATGGAATTGGAGTTGTACTAATGCAAGAAGGACATCCTCTTTCCTTCACAAGTCATCCAATCAAGGGAAAGAACTTTCAAAATCCCATTTATGAGAAGGAAATGTTGGAAATACTACATGCGGGAGAAGTGGCACCACTACCTTGTAGAGAGACATTTAAGGTTAAAATTGATCATGATATCCTTAAATACTTCTTGGAACAAAGTCTATATTTAGAAGATAAAAAAAAATGGGTATCAAAGATGTTGGGACATGACCTTGAAATCATCTACAAAAACAGGAATCAAAGTGTTGTCATAGATGCACTTTCTAGGAAAGATTAGGATGTTGAAGAATTGTTGTATTCTATCTTGATCATCCAACTAGAATGGATATCCAAAGCAAGAGATGAATGGAAAAATGACGAAGAAATATGGGAATTCATTCAAAAGTTGTAGCCGGATCCTAATGCCTCTAATATATTTAGGTGGAAATATGACTTGCTATGGTACAATGATTGCTTTTATCTTGGTAAGAGTTCCCAACTCAAGAAAAAGTTACTTTTGGAATTCCACTCCTCACCGATAGGAGGTCACTCAGTTTTCTTTAAAACTTACCACAAGGTAAAGAAATATCTTTTGGGGATGGTCTTAAAATTGATGCTCAAATATTTATGAAAAAATCTTTGGTTTTCCAATGAAATCTGAGTGGAAACATATAAGACCCTAGGTCTCCTAAAACCAATTCCCATTCCAATACAAAGGTGGATATAGGTCTTAATGGATTTTATCACAGGTTTTCCAACAAAATAAAGTGGAAACAATTAAGACCCCGAGTCTCCTAAAACCACTTTCCATTCCAAGCCAAAGGTGGACACAAGTCTCGATTGATTTTATCACAGTCTTACCAAAGTCTAAAGCAAAGAGTGTCATTATGGTGGTTATTGATATACTAACTAAATATGCACACTTATGTGCATTATCTCACCCCTTAAAATCAAGCACGGTCACAATGCTTTTCTAGAGCTAGTAAGTGACAGGGATCGCATTTTCACTGGCAATTTTTGAACAAAATTATTTTCTTGTTTGGGTACTCAACTAGCTCATAGCTCATCTTATCATCCTCAAACTGATCGAAAAATAGAGATAGTTAAAACATGTTTAGAAGGGTATCTTCGATGTTTTGCAGCTGATAAAAAAACATAATGGGTAAATTGGTTACCCTTGGCAAACTGGTGGTATAACACTTCCTTCCATACATTAGCAAAAATTACCCCATTTATGGCACTTTATGACTATCATCCACCATCCACCACATATTCACTAAGAGACTCCTCTAAGTTTCAAGCAGTGGAAGACCACATGAAGCATCAACAACAAGTTCTTCAACTCTTTAAGGATAACCTGACTCTAGCAAAAAATTGAATGAAATAACAAGGAGATAAACACTGAAGAACACCAAGAAGGATAATTAATTATCATCTAAATACTACGACCCCTACACGGTGCTATAAAAGATTGGTAGTGTGGCCTACAAATTTGAACTACCTATATCTTCACGAATCCATCTAGTTTTCCATGTTTATTGTTTAAAGAAGGTAATTAATGAAACACTTCTAGTTCAAATGCTATTTCCAAAACTTGATGAGGAAGGAAAAATCATCTTGGATGCTGAATAAATCATTGAAATATGAACTAGAAAACTTCAAAATTGATCAATTCCAGAGTATCTCATTAAATTGTAGAACTTACCCATGGATATTCAACATTGGAACATGAGTCCTTTATACAACAACACATAGAACTACTTCAGTGGTGAGAAAAACAATTTTTAAAGGGGAGGGGTATGTTAAGCCCTTAATGATGGCACATTACCCCATATAGTGTGGCACATTACCCCCCTATATTGTGTTGAATTACATATAATTTATGACGGCTTGGGTCTATTAGTGGTTCTATCAGTTGTTATTGTACATATTTGTCTCCTATGTATAGGAAGGAAATATTCTCATTTTAGTCATCATTGTATCTTGTCTTGTGTACTCAATACATTGTGTAAGAAGGTTCCTCCCTCAATGATAATTGGTAATTATCTTTTTTCTTCATTGTTAAGGTGTGGGTTACTCTCTTCCTGTCTATTTCTTATCTTTTTATGTTATTTCTAGGAGTTGGTTGCATAACTTTGTTCCTCCGATCGGGGATGTCATTAACGTCACTGGTCATGTAAATTCTTGAAGGTAAAACCTTTGTTATAATTCAGGTCAATAGTATCCACAAAAGTATTATTAAAATGTTGTTTTGAGTCTCCCAAGGCAACTTGGATTTGGTTGAGAGGAGAATTTGTTCATGTTGGGTTATTAGGATTCTCAACTAATCGATATAAATAGGTGAGGAAACTCCTCATTTGGGCACACTCAACACTTAAGCAAGTTCGCTATAGAGAGAAGCAACAATCCATATGAGAGAGAGGGAACAACTAGTATTATTTCTAGGGTCTTACACTGTATTTGGTTGAAGTCTATATCGATGAATTTTTGTTGGGTTTTCCCCCCAACAAGGGTTTCCCAAGATAAATATTTGTGTTCTCTTTTATTCTACTATGCTCATCATTATTTTAATGATGTTTTTGTTTTTACAAGACAACTCTTTAAAATATTAACATAGTATCAGCGCCAACCTGACACAAGACATTGTGCAATAGCTTATCTAGAAGTTCAACAAGATATAGATCACTATTCCAGAAAACTCTCACCACAACTCATCCAAAAATGAAAGACTATTAAACTCTCCATGGGAGTGAACATCTTTCTATCGAAGCAGTCTTCAGCTATGTGTATTTTCATTTATTGACCTACCACTTCTACTGGGAGAAACTAGGGCATTAGATTTCTCAAGGTTCTGTGCACATATCCTAGAAAAGGAAGGAATTGACCAACTCTCCTTGAGGAGGCACACATTTTCCTCCAATTAAATTTTCAAGTGACCATAGTTGGAATATAGGTTTTTCCTATCAAACCTTAAGTCATCCTAAAGCATGTTCCAGAATCAGTCCTCAAATTGGTAATTTCTAACTCCTATATTTCCATTTGAGGTTCTTCGCCTTTAAAATGGACAAAAAGTACCAATCTTGATGAAAATATTGAAGGATCATAGAATTCTAGAGCATGGAATTATAGAGTCATTCTCATGCTTGAAAAATATGACCTATAAGGCTACATCAAACATGAAGTAAAGGAACCAGAGGGAGATGAAGAAAAATCAAACCACAAGAGGGATATGATCAAAGGTAAGAGGATCATAGTTGATTCTATCAAGAATCATTTGATCCCTCAAGTATATTCAAATAATACTCCAAAGCAAATGTTCGATGCACTGACCATTCTATTTGAAGGTGAGAACATCAATAAAAGAATGTCCTTGAGAAATCAACTCAAAGGTGTAAAGATGCAAAAGGAAAAAACTATGCAGTCATACTTCTCAAGAGTATCTCATATAAAAGAACAATTGGAATCCATTTGTGATATGGTGGAAGAAGTGGAAGTTGTAATCACCACCTTAAATGGTATTCCAAAGGAATGGGATTCCTTCATGAGAGGAGTATGTGCTAGAAGAAATATTCCCAAGTTCAACAAACTATGGGAAGAATGTGTACACGAAGAAGGAAGGATAGAAAATAGAGAAGATAATCTAAGTGATAATGAAGATAAAGCTTTAGCATCTCACGTAAATAATAAAAGAAACAAAAGAAAGGATCAAGGATCACCTCCCAGAAGATATCAAGAATTCAAAAGAAGTAAGAAAACTAAAAAGGATTTCTCATATTTTGAATGTTTTACATGTCACAAGTTGGGACAAATTTCCATATATTCTCCACTTAAGAAATATCAGTACAAGAATAAAAATTGAAAGTTCCATGCACATGAAGTCGAAGAGAATGAATTAGACAAGGAGAGGGCTAGATTAAATAAAGAGTCTAGTGAAGAATATGTCTTAATTTAAGCTTTCACAAGGATTAGTCTCTGATGGAAGTGACACTTGGCTCATAGATAGTGCTGCTTCCAAACATATGATAGGTTACAAAGATTCTCTCCCATGTCTTATCCAGGATACTCTCCACAAAAAGTACAATTTGGAGATGATTATTAATATCCCATCAAAGGAATGGGAGAATCCTTTTGCAAGATAAAATCCGGGAAATCCATGAATATGAAAGAAGTCTTATATGTTATAGGTTTAAAGAAGAATCTTCTTTCTATATGAGGTTTAGATAAGAAATGTTTCAGAGTTTCTTTTGTAGATGGTGAATTTCTCATGTGGTCAAAAGAAAAGACAATAGATGATGCAATTGGAATTGGAATTCAAGAAGGAAGGATCTATAAATTAAAGGGGTGCATAGATTCATATTTTACAGCCAATACCATTAGTACATGTAAAATTTGGTATATAATACTTGCTCATGTGAACTACAAAGCATTACCAATTGTGAGAAAGGTAGTAACAAGTTTACCAAGGATCCATATTAATCATGATGGAGTATGCAAAGGATGTGCTCAAGGAAAGAATACCAAGAACCCATTTCCAAGCAGTAATATTAAAGAAAAGAGTATCTTTGATAGTATTCACTCAGATATGTGTGCACCGATGCCATCTACTTCCTTAAGCGAGTATGTTTATTATGTCTTTTTTATTGACGACTACTCCCATAAGACTTGGATTTACTTCTTGAAGAGAAAAGATGAATTATTTTAAAATTTCAAAGAGTTCAAGGATCTTGTCAATAATCTCTTTGAAAAGAAGATCAATACCTTGAGATCAGATAATGGAGGATAATTCAGTTCAAATGAATTCAAGAAATTCTATAAAAAAGTTGGGATTAATAGGGATCTTAATACACCCTATAATCCCCAACAAAATGGAGTAGCTAAATGGAAGAATAGATCTATCATGGAAGCAAGAAAATCCATGATCCATTATCAAGATCTACCTATGGACTAATGGGATGAAACAACAAGGAAAACAATTTATGTACAAAACAACATATCATACAATGATCTTGGGAACAAAACTCCAGAAGAAATGTTTATTGGTGGGAAGCCCAAAGTCATACACTTGAAGATATTTGGTTGTCCTATCTACTTACATGTTCCCAAGGAGAAAAGATAAAAGTTGGACCCTTTAGGAGAGAAGGTGATATTTGTTTGTTATAGTGACCAATCAAAAGATTACAGAATCTACATCCTAGGTTTTTGTTAGATTGGGATCAGTAGAAATGTTACATTTGATCAAGATGCAACCTTCAACAAATCAAGAAAGAACTATGCAAATGAAGAACATGAAGAAAAGAAGGAGGTTCCTACTGTAATGTCCCGGTTTTGACCCCATTTGCATTAAAGGATACATGATGTATATATTGTAATTAATCTTGGTGAGGAGATAAAGGAAAAATCCCCACCATCGATTTGGTTGTGTATGTTTCGGAAATAGGGATCGTTGTCGATGGTATATCGTGCTATCCGACACATTATAGTTTTGGGCATCATGTAAATATGCACATCAATTAAAATAAACCTACAGCCAGCTACGACGGTGCAACATTGAATGAAAAGGGAATGATTCCTAAGGTTAAGGGGGGGGTTTTCCAACCCGTGGGGGTCATTGGGAGTTTGCCATGAGTCAACCACCCATTTAAATTATGTTGTCTAGGAGAAGTTATTGTTGAGTAGTGGTGGGTGTGGCATGACTGTCAGTCCTTGCCCATGTACCCACTCCACCAGCTGACTCTTCCTCTTCACATCATGTGGGACAGAAGAAAAACACTCATTCCACTCTTCCACGATCCCACTTCTTCATAGGTTTTTGGGTATGGTTCACTCTCACGCAAAAGGGTGCTGGTTTTCCCCCCACCGTGAGTTGTTCTGGTAATCCTCAAACAGAGAGAGGGAGATCATGTTTCCTCATGCACTGCTTGGGGAATTTCCCCATCGTTTGTTTAATCCTCATGCACATGCCCGAAATCAGATGGTTTTTACCTCATGTAGGGGTTGGGGGATTGTGATCTCATACGACAAGCTGGAAGAGCAGCCTGAGGGGCACGACTCTGCTGTTTATATGTTTTCCCTGTCAATGCTGGGAATTTGTCTTCTTCCCCATCTGTGGACAGTGTAAGGTTCCGATTTTTTCAGTATGGGATTGGGTTGTAGATCTTTCCCTAGTTTTGGTTGCTGCGTGTGCAATTATCTTGTGAGGTTGCCGCTGAGTTGTTTTGACCTTTAGTGTTTAGGCCGGGGCGGGTATTGTTCCTATGGTTGTGGTTGGTGTGTATGTTCTTCTCAGGAATGGTTGAGGATATGTTTACTCCTCCATTATCGATTGTGTAGGTGTGTCGTAGCTTCATTGTTGAGGATAGGCTATTGTTTCCCCACGTTGGTTGACTGTGTCTGCCCTTACATTTTGGGGGTCTACGTATGTGTTTCCCCTGTCCAGGCTGAGAATCGGACCTTTTCATCTCCATGTGGGATTTGCTGTGAGTTGTGTTTCTCCCGCTGCTGTAGTGGTAAAAGCGTGGTTATTGTCTTCCCCTAGTTTTTGGGTGGTTTTGTATGCAAAATAACTTTTTGGGTTGTTGCCGAGTTGTTTTGGCCATGCTAGGGCCAAGAAAAACTCTGAGTCGTCTTGTTGACTTGAGTTGTGTTCACCTTGTCATTTGGAGTTTTCACCCTGTTGTATTTATCTCCTCATAGAGTTGTGGACTGTTTGTTTTACTGCGGTATGCAGTGGTTGGTCTTCGTACTATTGAGAGTAGGATTAGAGGCTGGATATGCTTGAGATAACTGGTGTTTGGAGCCACTCAAACAGAGTTAGACTGTTGTCTTTCTTCTCCACAACCCTTGAAGAGTATAGGAAAGGGAAGTCAGGGCCTGAGGGACTGTGAAGCAGAGAAAAGACTGATTCTTGGTGTTAGGTGAGTGGATGTCTTAGAAGTCAGGTTAACTCGGGTGTAAGTGTCCTTAGCTCTCCATCGAGGCCACCAGCTTAGCATTTAGCCTTTTCTAGCTCCTTGACGGCTTGATAAACCCTACTATGTGGGCTTGGCTAATTTGTGTACCTTGGCTATGTGTAAGCCTGCTTTGACCCTTATTCCTTGAGAAATCATGCCCAGCTCGGGGGTGGCAGTGTTGCTGAGAGATTGATGAGCACACTAGCCTATGGTTGGGTGGAACATTGCAGCGATGTAGCTGGTTGCGGGACGAATTCTTTTTAAGATGAGTACTCTTGACTATTCCGTCTATGCATTTATATTTATTGATTAATGAATATGATGAACATGTGCTATGCTTGAATGAATGTATTTTTTTTTCTGCTATGTATATGAAGGATTTTTCATCTTAGTATGTTTTATGTTTTAAGCTTGATATTTCATCATTATATGCCTGTTCATGTTCATGTGGCTATCTGCCTGGATGATTGATGTATCGTAGCATCCTCTTCGCCGATCGGAGGGTCGGGGACGTTACACCTACAATTACAGAAACCAATACACCACCAGTTAGAGATGTTGAAGAAGAACTCATGCCATAATCTCACAACATGCCGGAACCCCAAATACCCATGGAGACACCCCATGAGATGATTTCAACAAAGAGAATACCAGCTTGGGATAATGATGTAATTCAAGAAGAAGAAATATAATATGCACCAAAAGGAAGCAAGAGACCAAGACTCTACTTTAACTATCTGGCCTTGATGTGAAACCGTGTTGATCAAGAACCTACATTTTTTGAATACGCATCAAAGAAAAAGGAATGAATGGGTTCCATGATCAAAGAATCATCAGTATATCATAAACAATGATGTTTGGGATGTGGTCCCAAGACCGAAGGATAAATCAATGGTCTCTTCAAAATGGATTTTTAGGACAAAGCATTCATCATATGGTAGTATTAAAGAATTCAAAGCAAGATTTGTCGCACGAGGATTCTCTCAGAAGGAAGAGATTGATTATGAAGATACTTTTCCCTAGTAACAAGATACACTTCAATGAAAAATATCATTTCCTTGGTAGCCAAGATGAAATGGAAGGTGCACGAAATGGGTGTAAAGATAACTTTCTTAAATGGTGTGATAGAAGACACATGTAAGAATATTGAAGAAAACACTATATGGGTTGAAGTAAGAACCCAAAGCATGGTATGGAAGAATTGATGGTTTCCTAATGCGATTGGGCTTTACCAAAAGTAAAGTATATTCCAACATTTACTATAAGGTTGTAGATGACAGGATTATCATTATATTTTTGAATGTGGATGATCTATTTTTGAAAGGAGAAGAGAAGATCATTAGCGAATGTAAGAAGAATTGCTGCAGAATTTGAAATGAAAGACCTTGGCATGATGCATTACTTCCTAGGTCTTGAAGTATGGTAGTTCCCAGATGAGATTTTCCTAAATCAATGAAAATATGCAGTTGAGATCCTAAAGAGATTTGGGATGTTGTATTGCAAGGAAATGAACACTATGATGGTGGAAAACCTTAATCTCTTGAATGATGACTCTTCAAAAAGAGTAGATGTCACACAATACTACCATATTATTGGCTCACTCATGTATTTGACAAATATAATACCAGATATATGTTTTGATGTAAACACCTTGAGTCAGTATATGGTGGATCCCCGACATGTTCACTTAATTGCAAAAAAACATATGATGAGGCACCTAAAGGTTACATTGGATTGTGACCTTAGATATGGAGTCGAATGTGAGTTCAGATTGCATGGTTATACTGATTCAGATTGGGCAGGAAGTGTAGAAGACAGAAAGAGCACTTCATGATGTTGTTTTAGTTTGGGATCAGGAGTGATCTTGTAGCTTAGTATAAAGTAGACTAGTGTTGCTCTTGGTACAACTGAGGTTGAATACATTGCAACATGTTCAGCCTATAGCGGAGCAGTATCGCTTCTCAAGTTGTTGGAAATATTATTTGATGTTGAGATAGATGCAACTGATATTCATTGTGATAACCAGAGTTGCATCAAGCTGACATAGAACCCAATATTTCATGATAAGTCAAAACATATATAGATAAAGTACCATTACATCCGAGATATGGTACAGAGAGAAGTTATTAAGCTCCATTATGTTCTTGCAGGGGAACAAGTTGTTGATGTATTTATTAAACCTTTGTCTCGTATAAAGTTAGAATATTTTCTAGACAAGATTGGTGTAGTTTGAATGGATCTCCCTAGTAAGACAGAGTGATGGTGATATTGTTGATACTATGGTTTCCTATAGAGAGTGGTATGTCATCGTAGATAAGGTCGACTAGGTTTATGAGAGTGCCTATAGATGTTTGTTGTGTTCCAACATTCTCATGTTGTGTTTGGTCCTGCATTCATTTGTGACCAGGTTCCTACATTCATTTATTGATAATGATGTTCCAACATTGTTCATGTTGTGGTTGGTCTTGCATTCATTTGTGGACAGGGTCCTGCACTCATTTACGGATGATGATGTTCCATCTTTCTCAGGTTTTGGTTGTCCTTCATTCATTTGCAGATAGGGTCTTGCATTCATTTCAAATGATGGTGTTCCATCATTGTTCATGTTGTGATTGGTCTCACATTCATTTGTGAATGATGTTGTTCCAAAATTGTTCATGTTGTGGTTGGTCCTACATTCATTTTTGGATGATTATGTTCTAGCATTGTTCATACTATCATTGGTCCTGCATTCATTTGCGGATGGTGATGTTCTAGCATTGTTCATGTTGTCGTTTCTCCTGCATTCATTTGTGGACAGGGTCCTGCATTCATTTACAGATAGGGTCCTGCATTCTTTTCATATGATGATGTTCCAACATTGTTCATGATGTGTTTGGCCCTACATTCATTTGCGGACAGGGTCCTGCATTCATTTTTTGATGATGATGTTCCAACATTTTTCATGTTATGGGTGATCCAATATTCATTTGTGGATGATATACTGATGATGTTGTAGATTATGTTCCATGATGATGATTCTCATGATGACGATGTTCATGATGATGTTCCATGATGATGATGATGATGATGATGTCCATGATGATGTTCCATAGTCATGACGCTCCATGATGATGATGTTGATGTAGTTGTTGAAAACATCCTATGACATATATACTTACCAGTCATGTGTACAATTATTGTTGTTGTTGTTGTTGTGGTTATAGAACACCTTCATTGTTAAGAGGGAGTGTTAAAGAAATGTAACTGCGGAAGATATTACTTTTATTGGTATTCCTCCTTTTAGAGATGTTTTTCCTCCAATCAAGGATTTCATTGATGTGATTGGTCATGTAAAGTATTGAGGTAAAACCACCTTTGTAAGTATGATCAATAGTACCTAAAAAAGTATTATTAAAATGTTGTTTTTAGTCTCTCGACGTAAGTCGTCCCTTGTTGAGATGAGAAGTCGTCCCCATTGGGTTATTAGGATTCTTAACTGATCATTATAAATAGGTGAGGATCCTCCCTCATTTGGCCACACTCAACACTCAAGAAAGTTTGCTAGAGATAGAAGAAGTTCATCTAAGAGAGAGGAAGTATCTAGTCTTATTTCTAGGGTCTTAGAGTGTACTTGGTTGAAGTCTATATCGAGGGATTTTTGTTAGGTTTTCTCCCCCACGAAGGTTTCCTAAGATAAAGATTTCTTCTTTTTTTTATTTTGTTCTATTATGTTTTGTCATTCTTTTAATGATCCTTTTGTTTTGACATAAAAACTCTTAAAATATTAACAAATATTTCTTATATAGGTGTTAAATTTTAAACAAAAACAAGTTTTTGGTTCCTTCGAATTTGCAATGGGATTGCAAACAAAGGTATTTTTCCATTAGAAATTGCATTTTTACAGTATTTGAATATTTGTTGATGGATTTTGTCATTTGTAGAATGTGTATGATATACCAAACACGGTAGACTTGTGAGATCAACAATTTCAATATCGTGCATGTCTTTCTGAAAATGTAGCCATGCAAAAAGCACACATGCATGAACAAGTGTGTCTTTGCATGATATTTTTGTTGTCAATGTAGCGTCCAGCTTTGTTTCCTTATGATTTTCTTCAAATGGCGAAGCCTTTTTGACCGTTTAATTGTGGCAATATCTTCTCTTTGTCCTTGATTTGCAATTGGATTTTTGTTTCTTATGGCATCTTTCAAGAAACGAAGGATTATTGGCATGTTGTTAATGCCAATGCAACACCTGGAAGACGAAACTGAGAAAAATGCCTTTTTAAGGGGAAACGCATATGTTTTTTACCTTATGATCTCCCTTTTTTTTTTATTTGTTGCTGGAATCAAATCTCTCTTTGGCTCGGTTAAATGCATTGGATCCCCAGCTACATTCTATGGCTCAGATTTATAAAATATTGACTCTTTGAAGTTTTTGTTGGAATATTGACACAGGAAAATGTTTTCAACGTGAAGAATACTTATCGTGAAACCTTTCGCCACATTGCAAAAACGCAATAAATAAATGATATTTGAAATGCTCTGCGTGTAATGATTCCAATTGTGTATAATAACATGAAGCATTTCCCACAACCAGTGCATTGCAAAATCATCTCCTTACATATTTCCTTTTCTATAAGGCATTGAGAATTTGATACAATAGGGTTGCCAATTTGCAATTGAGCGATTTTCTTGAACAATTATATTAGAAAGAAATTTTATCAATGCATTTGTTACTCTCATGTCATTTTCAATATAACTGTTAAAAAAGGTGTGTGTCATTGTCTTTCTCAAAGAGACAACATCAAAACATGGCATAAAATTGCAAACTTATTCAAAAAATGGATCACGGAAATCACCGACACCATAGTTGTTCAAATGAAGATTATGTTCTAGAAGCAAATGTTCAAGTGATGGAATTTGTAAATGACCAAACAAACTAATATTTGGAGGAATGCATGGAGGGCTTAACCTATTTTTATTTAACATTGTTCCAAATGGGCGATAACATAGAAATGGCTCAAAGTGTTTAGATGGTGAAATAGAAGGTGATATTGATGTTGTTCACCTCCATAATTGAAAAGCAAGTATTACTTTATTTTTTCAAGTGATCAAACTTGAACTGAAACAGATAACCACTTTGAGAAACATTTAATACAAAAAATTACCCCCCCTAAGCCAATCTCGCCATTTGTATTCGGTAAAGATGTTGAAATGCTAATGAAATGATAATTATTTTCAAGTATTTCTCGACATCATTCACTTTGTATAGGTTATACAAGAAATCAGAGATTATCTTTTTTTGACATTGAAGCAATGGAAATTGGATCTCCATTAGTCAAACATCCTCTAAAATGCTCAATTATCTCCATTAGTCAAACATTCTATAAAATGCTCAACTATTACTTGTCTTATCTCTCCAAAGCTGTATCGAAAACGAAGCAATACATCCAAGGAATCAAACAAGAAATCACCTATGCGATAGTAGAAATGTCTGTGACATCCTAAAGCTCCCCCTCCCCTCCACACACACACACATATATACACTATGTTTTGGTTAAGTCATACGTTTGAACCTATGAATGATGCAAAGCATCATCAACTATGATACTTTATAAAAAGTGTAATTTTGTTTTAAATATTTTTGGCAACTTGATATGGGGAAACTAGTGTTAAAAGGGGACCAAGCTTATTAGGGATCTAGGACTTATGAGAATAATAAAAGTTTAAAAAGAGAAAACATAAATAAGAAATTTAATAATTGTGAGGAAATGAAAGGAAAAACCCTACGTCTTCTTGATTCAAGAAACTTCTTTTTATTTGGGACTAATTATTCATTCAGGTTGTTGAGTTATCTTCATTATTTTGATGGAAATTAATTATATTCCCTTGTTTTGAATTTCCTCTTTGATCATAACCTTTAGAACCTGAAAAATAGAGAGAAATCCCTCCTTTTAAAATATTCTAAGAAGATAAGAATGGAAGGTAGATGGAGGAGCGTGCAAATTCAAAGCTATCTTTTTTCCCCAAAAGGTTTGGCTTGGATTTCCATCTAAGTACTCAGAGTTAGTTTATTTCAGTGGTGTGGCTTGGAAAGAGAGAATTCCTCAAAGACGAAGCTTATGCAAAAAAGGGAATCCAGAATGCTAAGTAAAGGGAACTTAATGGAAACATCTACTTAAAGAAAAGAGTTTCACAATAAATAACTGTAGGTCTAGTCTACTAGTAAGCTTGGTTCAGCATGGGGGTGATATCTACAATGGTTAAAAGATACTGAACAGTTGCAGATATCTATGGTAGGGTGGAACTCGGTAGTCCCATATCAAGTTCCCTAAAGGTTTTCAAATAAGTTATTTATGCTATTGTTGTTACTTTCTTTCTTATGAGTTAATTTTATTTATTTTAATATGTTTTCCTTTATATTCCAGATTATAATTTTTTTGCGAGATAGAAAGTAATTTATTGCAAGAAAAGGTTTTTAAATTTTCTAGGTTAAAATATTGTTATGGCTTATATTTTTAATTATTTGAGTAAAAATTTGGATATTCTATTATTAAGAAGTAACTAGACTCTAATAATTAATTCTTTATTTAAATTCTTGTTATGTGAGTAGTTACTAATCATTTTAATGGAAAATAGTGATTAGGGTTTGTTAATTATCCTTTATTTAATTTCTAAAGTTATTTGAATAATTTCTGAGTATTTCAATATATATATATATATGAAAAGAGTTAGTTAGGGTTTAGATCTATTATGTTTGAAGAATTGTTTCAATGTTTTGAAAATATAGTAGTAGACATCTTATCAATAAAGTTAAAAAAAATACCTATATATATATATATATATATCGTTTTCCCATTTATCCGATAAATAGGAATTAATAAAGTACAGGTAAGAAATTGTTATAGGAGAAATAATTAGTAAATTGGGAGGACTAAACCCTAAATCCTGAAAGGAATACTAATGAACTCAATTTAAGACAATAAACAAAATGTAAATATAAACAACTTTGTATATATCATACACAAAAGACCCCTATAATCAATACACAGTAAATAAAACCAATATAATAATGTTAACATTTAAATCCATCGATAAGATATAATAGATAATGATGAAATTAAGTTAAATCTCTTACAGGATCTCCCAAAACCCTAATAGAATTTAAAATGTCAAACTAATAAACAAATTTCAAATTAACGTGAACCTCGATAGGTACTTTTATACAAATTCCCGGGCCATCCATTATACAAGAACTCCAAATAATAGGTATAAAATATTCACAACAAGAAATAGCGATACATATATACATTGTTCGATCCAATCAATACAAGTCCACGGGACTGAAATAACACATGACACATAATCATCTAACCAGTAGTGGATGCCCAATAATGAAACTACACAGAACAATTAAACACATTATGCATAAGAATATGCAAGTCAAAAAATGTCATCATAACACATCCACAGTAGGCTAGAGAACTCTAAATGCATAAGCAATATAAAAAACCTAGACATAAACATAAATACCATAAAATATAACATATCCAAAACCCTGTAGAAAAGAGGATGAGGATTGAGAAATCCCTCTGCGTTTTTATTCTTTCATAATATTATACATAAAAATATCTATATAGTAAATCCATGCAACCAGAGGGTTCATACAAAATGAATAATATTCAACCCTAACTATTGCAGAGAAAACTTCCTATGGCTTAGGGTAGACCACAACAGATAGTATGACACCATAAATCAATCCATTTCTATATGTAATAGAGATAAAACAATGCTAACACTAAGGGATATAAGGTGTACCTTATTCTAGAAGGTTGTAGTATATCCCCGTTGAGCTTTTAACCACGCTTGCACCTACATTCCATTCTCAACAACAATGAAATAGACAAGCATGATAGATGTTAAGTGTTAGTCCTACTCTAGCAATACTACATTTCGACCAAAAATCCGACGGCCATATTGTCGGATTTTCGACACTTCCCTGTCGCATGTACGACACTATGATTTTTTTAAGCGTCGGTAGATTTTCGTGGGTTATCCAACATCTTTCCAATCCGTCGGTTAAGCGATATCTCAGTTTACCGTCGGTTAAATGTAAATCGTCGGTTATCTGACATCTAATTCATATTAAATTTAAAAAAATCACCTGCAGGACATCGCTTAACCGACGGCTATCCGACGGATTATGAAAACGTAAACGTCGGTGAAGTGACGGTATTGAATTTTAAAAAAAAAAATCACCTACAAGCTGTCGCTTAACCGATGGCTATCCGACGGATTATGAAAAATTAAACGTCGGTTAAGCAACGGTATTGAATTTTTTTTTTTTTTAAATCACCTACAGGCCGTCGCTTAACCGACGACTAAAATTGTTTAAAAAAAAAAAATACAAATGCATTTAAGAAAACCGGAGTCGCTTTAAATCCCAAGTATTGAGTTGACTGCCATCCACCAGAACCTGGCATTCAAAGCAAAGCTACACTCAACGGTATTGTTATATATGTTTAAGTATTGTTTGTAAGAGAGGACACAAATGAAAGCTCTTTTTTGGACTTGCAATATAGCTTAAGATTTTAGGGATTGGATTGTAGCAGAACATTCAATGCATTTTATGGGTATACTTTAATGGGAAGGATCTTCATGGCTGAGGTTATTGGGATACTATCTCTCTTACAGGCCTTGCTTTTTTATATGAGGGGAGGCACAGGACTATTTTATTTAGAAGTCTCGACAGATTTTATGTTTCAGGCTTTAAGTCTCATTAAGCAGCACAGATCACAAGCTAGGATGATATTTTTAACACAGTTGAACACTATTTGGAGGTTGGAACTAAAGCTGATATGCTGATTCTTGTTGCTTCTGTTGAACAAGGGCATCATAATATGGAGCTTCGCTCTCTAATGTATCATTTAATGTAAATTTGATTATTTTAATGTAATGTAAGATGCATTTCCAATAAATAACAACCATCTTTTCTTGGCAATGAGAGTCTACCTGCACTCTCCTTTTTTGAAATTTTCTTCAGTGCCAAAATGAGATCCCGTTTACGGCCAGTGGGATGAATTCCATTTCTTATAAAGATCAAACCAAAGAAATTAGCATGGCATGTTATATGAAAATATCACAGAAACATTTGTACTTCAAATGCTTCCAAGTCCATTATCCTCACATGCACCATTTATGATAATATATCAAAACAAAACTGCAATGGTGCTGAAATTGTATTTGAAAGAATTTCAACATTAACATAGGTGTGAACATAAAAGTGGCAGTTTTAATCAAATTTTCCCAGATAATATAATCAAACGAGTGTACTATAGTAGCAACAGTGCACCTATACTCACAAAAGATGTCTAGTAGATCACAAGACATAAATGGGCAATCCCTAGAGGGAGCCTTAGATAGAAACAATTCTGTTGGAACCAGATATTTACCTCATCATTGCACATAGTTCTACCACTGTCAAATTTGTCAAGCTATCATCATCCTTCAAGTCCACCAAACTGTCTTCAATGCCAACTTCACTTGATCCTTGTCGAAATTCTGGAGAGGTTATCTTCATGTCCTGAAAACAGGTACGTAAACATATTTAGGGAACACTGAAAGCAGTATAGACTCACAAAAAGAAATTATTCTTAAAGGTACTAACCTCATATTTATCACTGCTCTGAATCATGGATATGTCGTCTTTGATTTCATTCTTCATTTCACTATCAACAATTGCACGAGTAGATTTTTCAATTGCTTCTCTGCAAAGTTTTTCAGATGCAATTGATGAAGGATAAATGGGCTCTTCTTTTGACATGTTTATTGATTTGAAAGCTCTTGAAACCTGAATACCTCTTAAGGATTCCCTGTAAATTTAGTAGAGAGAATATAAGCAGAATACAAAAATGCACATAATTCTAAGAACCAAATATAGGATTCCACCCTTCCATTTGCTACACATATTTTTACATGATATATCTTATGTCATGTTAACCATTGAAATAACTCCAAAAGAACTTGCTCACTGTTAAGAGAATTTCAAAAACATGAAGCCAGGAGAATCTCAAGGACTCGGAGGCTAAGCTACAACCAACAGAACAACAGCTCTTCATCTTGCATGAAAGGCCTGCCGCACCAATCCTACTCTAGACGAGACAAAGAAAATCTCTGCATTGGAAAAGGAACAGAGCACACATTTGGCTTTGGGAAGGGGCTCATAGGCATATGAAAAGTAGGGTGATCTGGCTACAAGAAGGTGACTGAAACACTGCATTCTTTCACAAGCAAGAAGCTGCCCAAAAGACCCACAACTTGATCTGGGGAATCATTAATCATTGGGGAGTTTAATGTGAAAAATTTGAGCAATTTTGTTAAGTGCAACTTGAGAACAATTTATCCTGTGAACACTTGCATGAAGATAAAAATGCACATAGATGAAGGTTACAAATGGAGATGTAGTGGAAAGTCGGTAAATATCAAATGCATAACAGTTTTTGAACTCATCTCAAATTGGGTCCACTATATTTTGGTTGATGCACAGCAAATTAGCTCCATGTGTGCTTCTCTATCTCTAGGACTATGGGAATAATATATGTCACATGATCTAAATTGCACGACATAGGATTTTATAGATTTAGGGCCAGCATGGCTTCAATGAGATCAAACTTCTTCTGGGGTCCTTTGATTGCTCATTCAGGATAATAAGCAAGTCATTACAATCTATTACTTTGCTGGAGGGTATTTATCTTTTTAAAAACTGGAACTTTTAACTCTATTTTGTCCTTTTAAATGACAAGATTATAGAAGGCATTGATTGAATGCAGAGATGGCTTCCAGCAAGAGAGAAATTTCAAAGAGAACATAAACATGGATTTACTCTGAATTTTTTGGGTGAATGAAAAAATGACTAGTACAGAAGGAAAAGAAAAGAGGCCCATCAGATTCATCAACAGTATTCTTGTTGGTCACAGTTGTGTTTTATAAACAATAGCTCCAAGTCACTCTGTATTATAGATCACAACCATGGCTACATTGACTAGTTGCATGGTAACTACTCCTGGCATCTCCAAAACTCAAGCTTGATGTTTTGATGTTTTTGGGAGCTTGGAAATGTGTAGAAACAATACAATAATGCTTTTCAATGTAAAGAAAACTCTTGTAGAAAAAAAAGAAGCACACTGACTGAAAAAAATAGCAAAGGTGGGAACAAGATCAGCTTTGTCAATTTGTCAAAGCTTTACCCTGCTTTGTTAAAACAACAGCTAGGAATGTATCCTGCAAGCTAGAAGTGGTTTTATGCTTCTCAACCAATAACCTGGAGGGCTCAATTAATTTCATTATTGTAGAAAATTAGTAGGATTGACAAAAGGAATACATATAAAAGACACAGGGGTTAAAGATCGGATGTCTTCTCGAAGTACAGGAAACAGGGGCCTATCTGAGTTTTGTTAAGAGTATGTGGGCATCTCTAGAGCTCTATCTGATGAATTTATGAGTGCGTAGCTTCCCATTCCAATGGATAAATTAGTTCTACTTCCTACATTAAGAACTAGAGAAATGTTAGAGTGGTCTTCACAATGACCTGTCTTCCAGCATTTACAAGTGAATGCAACATCATACATGCATTTAGATGGCAACATTAAAGAGATGTACACGGTATGAAAATTTATGCAATGATCAATTAATATTGAAAATTAAGAATGTCATAAGTAAAAACCAAATTGTACTCTCTAACCTTTCACTCCTCCAGCTGAAAGAGTCAAATTAGCAGTTTTGCTGGCAAACATGTAGAAATGCATAAATGTGTCCTATTTATTCAAACCCATGGTGTGCTATACATTTTTGTTTGTTTTTGGAACCTTTGAAGACATAAATAGCTATCTTAACCTATACACTACATATCTCTTGCAGTATGATAAAGTAGAGAATGTTGAATCAAAGTTTGCAGAGCTCGAAAGGTTACCCGGTGATCTCAATTCCCAGGAAACATCTGTCAGCTACTCACTCAAGAACAATGCGGATCTAATAGCGTGCAAAGCAGAATATTATCATTAGTGTGGGGAGTATCAAAAGAGTTTTGAGTTAACAACATTGTAAGTTTATTTGCAATGTGATATATGGACAAGATTTCTCTGGAAATGTGCTTTGCATCCTACTTTCCAATGTTTTGTGGAAATAATTAACTTGTTGCCTCTCTGATATGTGCAGGCTTTTTGAAAGGGATCCTTTTCATTTGAAATGCCCACTAGTACATATTGCAACAACCATGGAACTTGGCCACAAGAATGAGCTTTATCTTATGGCATGTAATCTAGTGAAGTACTATTCACAGAAGTAAGTTCTACTAACCTTTCTTGATGATTTATGTTCTTGTTTTCCAGGTCCTTGGTTATTTCTTTGTTGTATATTCAAATTTTCGTTATTATACTTGAAGAGAAAATCCTAGTAATTATTAAGTCCACTATACGAATTATTTCAATAACTACCCTTTGGCATCTTACACAGTTGAATGAAACTACTGTCAGTCTTGTTTTCCTCCTCCTCGTCTTTAGATTTGGGGGGCTCTTCTGCAGCAGTGGAAATTGGTTGAAGACGAGGTTGAGAAACCTCTTCATCGTCCTCTCCATCACTGTTGATAGGGGTAGCAGTAGCAGAGGTGCCCCCCTTGTTATTAGTTTTAATGTCCTCCTTGAGGATGTCTTCTTCATTTCCTGCCTCTGTCGTTGCCTTTGTGCCATGTGGAGAATCTAGTGGTGTATCATATTCATTTGTTGAAATATCAAATGGGTCTATGCTCATTTTCACTAACATATAATCTTTGCAACACTCTCTTTGACACTGCAGAACAACAAATTGTATTTATATCATACAAATGAAAACACTCAGCTAAACCAACTAGTGAAACAGACATTAACTTTAACGAAATAAAGATGGGGACTTATTATTGTAAATTCGGTTATCATAAACTTCTGAACTATTGCACAAAGCCCAATTGATTAATAAAATTAGAACAATTTCATAGAATGTTGAAACATTATTATATAGATGAAAAGTAGGTTTTAGGTTAGTTGTAGACTCAAGAGTTTTTGTTTGTAATTTTTTTGTGGGAAGGGGCTACGCCAACACAAAAGTGGTTGAACTGGCAAGTTTCAAAACCAGTTAAAATGATCAATTCTAACCAGAAAAGGACAAAACCTGTCAGAACCATCTAGTTTCAATCCACTTTGGCCAATTTTATCTTTTGATAATTATTAAGTCATCTATTTATGGATTTGACTATGCATATTAAAATCCTTTATATTATTCCTCATGTGCTGAGCACAGACCCTGTCAGACTTAGTGGACAGTAAATCAAAAGTAGCTACATGTTTATCATATCTAGAGTATATTTCTTTTAAGTTTGAACAATAAAGACAACACACTAGTATTTTTTTAAATATACTTTCTACATCTAGATGAGAAAAGTATCTACAAGATCCTGCAACAAAATAAGGCAAGAAGCCCTTTCTTCTCCTTTATTCCTTTCCTTAAAGTTTGAATAGTTAATTTGTACAAGCACTAAGTTATTCTATACAGTTCAAAAATTAATTCATGGAGTCATTTCACTATATGGACAGTTGAAGAATGTTTTATCAACTACTAAATCATGACTCGATCATTAATTAGGTTTGAACAAAAGGTTGACACAGTAGATTATACACCTCATCCAAATGGGACTGGATTGCATATAATCTTTACATCAGAAAATAAAACTCAGAATTGTAACATTTAGACTATAATGGTTGTCAATAGGTTCAACGTC
The DNA here is from genome assembly GCA_001517045.1 of Pseudotsuga menziesii. NCBI lineage: Eukaryota > Viridiplantae > Streptophyta > Pinopsida > Pinales > Pinaceae > Pseudotsuga > Pseudotsuga menziesii. The sequence continues at coordinate 41,453 of LPNX010687613.1, forward strand.
CAGCTTTTGTATTTGCATCAAGACAGTGGTGGGGAGTCCTTGAGGCTTGAACCAACCAATAAGTTTATTCTTGATGAACTCTTATTTCTATGATGAACTGATAATCTATTTTTACTTTTAGACTCCAATTTTATCACAAATGTATATCATAATGTATTCATGGATGGCAAAGAAACAAAAATTTATAGCATAATATATTCATGGTTGACAAAGAAACACAAATTTGGTCCACATATCACCTCAAAGTCAATTCCTCTCTATCACAGCACTTCCACTGTGTGCTCATATCAATAAGGCCCTCATGGATTGTCTGCAACTGCCATCAGTTTCAAAACTCAAATGTAGATGTTTTGAAAATGGCATAGTGCTGTACATGGTACTTACCCTACTGTCAAGCTTAGAAGAAGAGAAAGGACGGTCCAGAAAATGTCAATGGCCGGTTTTAACTCAAATGAAGAACTGAGACCTTGATTTAGGCATAGGGTAGCTAAGCCGTAGTTGTTGGAATCCATAACACAGCCCTAGGAATGGGCTTTCCTATTGAGAAACCTAAGAGATCACCCTTGTAAAATCAGGGAACTAACAAGTTAGGCTACACGTTGCTGCCTGCCAAGCTTATATATGTTATAATTTTATTCAAATGTTGGAATCCATAACACAACCCTAGGACTGGGCTTTCCTATTCAGAAACCTAAGAGATCACTCTTGTAAAATCAGTGAACTAACAAGTTAGGCTACACGTTACCGCCTGCCAAGCCTATATATGATTATAATTTTTTCAGATGTTGGAATCCATAACACAACCCTAGGAATGGGATTCATTTCCTAGATCCCTCCAGCTTGGGCCTGGGCGCTTTCATCCGCGAAAGTCAAAGGGCGAAGCGAACTTGAAGGCTACACATTGCTGCCTGCCTAGCTTATATAGGATAAGAAATTTATTCTTATTTATTTATTTGAAATTTGATTTTACTCTGAGATCAAGAAGGCTTCTCAGGCCTAAGTGGTAGATCGGTTAATTGTATTGTGTTGAGGCTGTATAATGTTCTGTCTCTAATACTAGCTGTTATAATTTATCATTACTAAGCATCGATGAAGTCTTTTTTGTTTGTCTCTAACCTTGTTTGTGTTGCGTACTCTGTATACTGAACTGCCATCTTCCACAATAACTGCCTTCGCCTGCATTAAACCTGCTCAATTTTTCGCCCTTTATTTTTTCTGCATTTGACATGGATTTATAAAATGATCAATCTTGTCTAGGAGTTGACTAATTTATGGTTTTTGTTTCTGCAGTCATGGGATTTCACCTTCGCTTTGAAGATGATAGTTTGGATTCTGTGAAGACTGTGAGACAGTGGAATGTGAAGATCATTTCGGTTTGTGGTTAAATATATTGTTTTGATTGAAGCTGTTTAAATTTTAATTTTCTTGTAGAGCAGGTTTTCTTGTACAGCCCTTGTGCATATGGATGAAAGTTTATTTCATAATTTTTTTGTTTTACTGTACACTTCTCTAATTGCCATCTTTTACTTGCTTATTGTTTACTGGTGTTGTTTGCAGATCAGTAAGCATAAGCGACACCAGGATAAAACTGCAGCATTGGAGATTTGGGATAAGTTGGACAGTTTCTTACGTTCACAAAGATGTGGCTTGGTTTTCTGAGATGCTGAATTTCTTAACCATAAGATTAAAATTTGAAGAATATCAATTGCCAGCATATCTAATAAAAATACCTTTCAAGAGAACACCACAATGCTACCATACAAAATTTAGTGACAAAAATAAACCACGTGTGATTGGCTTAAATTATGAAGTTTCCTTCTACTGCAATACCTTTGCTTGACCTTGAAATGGCACTGTCAGTGTCAAATGAAAAAGAGGGATAGTTTCCATTGAAGATGCCTTCTACTTCTAATCAGCAAGATGTGACAAACTCCAAATTTGCATTTGAGTAGCAGGCCACCTAATCACTGGAGAAAACAAATAGCGTGGTGAGTATTTTTGGGTCAGTTTGTTGAGGCTATATTGTAACTTGTTTCATTGTTGCATTATTCAAATTAGAAGATTCAATGATTCTAATGCGGTAACTTGCTGAAAGTTGGACCTTGTTCATTCTATTTAATATTTTCAATTATTTATATTGGCAAGTTACATAATTATTGCAAAGATACGCTCATTATGATGAGTTCAACCTTATGGTATTGAAGTTATTTATCTCAGTTAAGGTATGCAAATTATCTGAGATTTTGAGCTCAAGCAGTATCAATATATGCCTGATATAGAAGTAGTTTCCTGTGAGCTACTGGAGCTCATATTTATGTCATGGGTACCACCATTAATATAAAATCAGATGTTCTGCATGTGTAGTGCAAATTGCAAAATGTTGTTAATGTTAACATTTAACACAAGGCACTATTATTGTAAAATGCCTATTGTGGAGCTTTTTTAGTATTTTACTAATTCCATTTTTTTCCTTTGTCTTAAGTGGCCCAACAGAGACAGTCGTTCTTATCTGCTAGAATCTCATTTTATCTGTGCTTAGGTAAATAATAGATATAGGGCTGTTATTTTCTTCTGGAACTATAAAATTTAAATACAACTACTAAAGGTTCTTTCCTATTCATATCCTTATTTAATCAACTGAAGATCTGACATAGAATGTTTCAAGTACCCGGATAATGTGAAATACCCATCAGCTAGTAATCAGCTTGCCTAGGACAGGGCGTTTTTTGAGTTTGAAACTTTGAACCATTCGGTCCCATTGAATCTATCAATGTTTGTTCTATCTTGACTTTTCTTCAACCTACAAGATGAAGATTGTGCCAGTTCAAAATCCATCACACAAATGGGCCCTCCTTTGGGATCAGGCTTCGACTAGTGACTAAATATAGATGTTTAAAAGTAAGACCTTGCTTCAAACACAGCAGCCAAACTAAAATTTTAAAAGAAATCAAATTCAACTCTCCTTGATAATGTGTTCATGTCTTTAACCTGTGGCTACAAAATGGATTTGACATTGCAGTTCAGTGGCAGGTATCACTGTCTGTTGTTCACTAATTCAAACAGGCTGTGTGAAAAGGAAAACAAAAATCATTTACAGACTCCAAGGCCATGATGGGTAAACAAGGTCGTGACTAAGGAGAAAATATCCAGTTTCAAACCCATTTGAGCCTCATCTAATATTTCAAAAAAGATTCCATTCAATACTTATATACACCAAAATGAACCCATTCATGATAAATGTGGCTATTTGGAAGCCCTTTAATATCTTTTGATTCAATATACGAGTTAAACCAAATCACTTTTCCTACAGGAAATGGGTTTCACACAGAGCCAAGTGCGTTGAATTTATGCTTCTATACAAAACATCAACATTAGTTAGTGCAGAACTTCAATTTGGAGGCTTTGAAAGAGGCCGAAACAATGTGATCTGGCTAAGTGAGTGACCAGTCCTACAGATTTACATACATCATCATCCAGAGAAACAAAGGACCGCCCCTTAAAAATAAGACAATACATTATTTTTATATAAACAACAAAGATTCAAAGAGTACCGATAGTATCAATAAACAACAGTGAGGGTTTTCTCTCTCAGGAATTTCATCAAACATATGGTGTGCAAACTATAAATCCTACAAAGTGTTTTCCAGCCATACCTTAAAGGGAGAATGATCTAGCAAAAACTCGTAGATTCAATGGCTTCAAACTTACCCCAAATCCTCTGCCTCCACTAGCGATTCCGCGACCTGTAGCTTCTCTTCTTCTTGCCTGCGCGCTCTTGGGAAACTGTTTCTAACCAAACCCGTACCCACACCCAGGAAAATATCGTTGCAGAGGACAAAGGGACTATGTAGCGCAAATACAACTCGATTTGGCAGCTGAAAAGCAACCCGGATGAATGTTTGAATTTGGAAAGAAGTTAACCTGTAGATATCGTAGCCAAGATATTTATAGTCTTTGGATCGAGGGTTGGGTGCAGTTTATTGCCGTGGGTATTTTTTGGGGTTACACAACAGATGCCACATGAGGCCATCCCGACAGAGAGACAATGTCCATATTAATGGATAAGGGGTCCATTGGACTCGACCTTGATCTTTTTGGAGGAGTCGAGGGTGTCTAAACACCAACAGTGGCAAAGGATGCAAGTGTCAACCCAAATGGAACGCATGCCCACAAATATGACAAAATATTTTAAACAAAAATGTTGTTCTCACCATCACCAAACACATGAAGGGGAAGACATTTATTCAAATTGATGTGATGAACAATATAAATGCCTATATAAAATGCAATGGGTTTTTCCATTTTTAAAATGCTTATAAATATTATAGTGTGGTTCATAAAACGCATTAGGTTAATTTTGATACAATATTCTTAATAGAAAATTAAAATTATTGAAGGGAGAGACATCATGTTTTCAAAATAGCCAATGGAAAAGGGTAATGGTGCAAAATTTATTCCCTAACAAATGAGGCTCTTCTTTTCCCTACCTACCTCAAGTAAAGGGTAATGGTACAAAATTTATTCCCTAACAAATGAGCCTCTTCTTTTCGTACCTACCTCTACCTCAAGTGATAAGAATAGAGATGGATTGTGGTGAGGAGATGGATATAGTATACAATGTCATGGGAGATGAGGTTCTTTTGAATGACATTATTGAGGATGGGAGTGGTCAATTAATATTTGACATAGAAAGTATGGGTAAATAAAAGGTCATGATAGAATTGAGTAGCCTCTTGGGTCATTAACAATAGTGATGGATACAAAGAGGTGTGGTTGGAAAGATAAACGACTTTAAATGCATAAGGTATTTCAACATGTGATCATATATCCAAAGGGAAAACATAATGCTAAACTAAGGTGAGAAGAAAGAGTTGGCCTAGAGTGGTTCTCTTAAATAATGTCACTTCATGTCTAAAAATAATAATAAATCATAATTAAAATCGAGAATGAATACCTCTTTAGGTTCCTTGTTCTAGAGATGTTCAAAGCTTGGTGAAATAACAATATATGGTTGTTTAGGTGGTTTTTAATTGTTTATAAGCATAATTTTTTTATTTTAACCGTGAAAAAATGTCCTTTATATCATCAAATATAAAAAGTATCCATGGTACATTCAATTTTTCAACTTTTCAAACCAAGGA
>LPNX010687613.1:47010-59510 GCA_001517045.1 Pseudotsuga menziesii
TCAGTTAGGGTTTTATTGATGGTATTAAGATTGTGTATGATCTTTCATCCTTGTCACAATTAAATCTAGCTTTTTTGAATTGTGTTTGGCCTAGTTGGCCCTAGTTGGTTGTCAACTTTGGCATAAGGATTACAAAGAATATTTCAATAGATACCCACTAGCCTAATGGGTAGGAAATATACCTAAGCGTCGGATATGCGACGACGCTTTCCATGTTAAATAGTTGACCAATTAAAGGCGTTGTCACTTAAGCGATGCTTATGAGAATAGCCATCGCATAACCGACGGTTTTGAGAATAGCCGTCACTTCACCGACGCTTGTGGCCACATTTACAAAAAAAAATGTATCCTTGTGATTTTTGGTAAGTTTAAAAAGAGAAATCCACGCGCTGTCGGATTTTGGATCAAAATGTAGTAGTGTAGCATATATAAAACAAATATGTATAAATCAAAGTAAATACATCCATGGATAAATAACATTCATAGTTACACACATACCATGGACAAGAAATGGATATTTTTATTGAGAAAACAAAGATACAAGTGACAAACTTTGTCGGCACCTTGTCAAAATGGACAAACCAAGTACTCCACCTAGGCGTCCTCCACTTCAATCCTTCATCTCCGTGGAAAGCTCACAAGACAATTGCAAGCTTGGGAAGAGCATCAATGGATGCTCAACAGGACAAAGGGATGTAGATGCAAGACTTGTATGAATGAAGCACAAATGAACTATAGTCTCATCGCTCTCTTCAATTCTCTTCCTTTAATACATCCAAGAGGCCCATTATATATCCCTTGAATAGGAAGTGAAGGGTCGATTTGGAGTGTTTCTAGACATATGGAAGTCCAATAGTCAAGTTATTCGTGACTCATTGAGGAAAACTCCAAAATATTTTATTTTTGGGCACATTTCTTGATGTATGTGGGTCATAGTGGGACAAGCTGTATGTACATGCGAGATGTAACCCTATGACCCGCGTATACCAATAAATAGGAATTTTAAAGGTATTTTTTGGAACATCAAAATATATTTTGAACAAAGGGGGTCGAAGGAATCTACATAGGGACAGGGAAGGCCATAAAAATGTGATCTACCAAGTGTGGTAAAATCAGCTATAACATATGGCCCCTAATGTGTGAGGTCAGAGGGGTAACATGATGGCCGAAATACATTATAGCAATCCAAAAAGTGGAGTAATGAAGACCCAGGTGGAAAAACCAGCCACTCATCAATACAATATAATGATACATCTCATCATGTGACTGCAAATATGAATAGTAGTCCCACATATATAACAATACAATGGACATGAATAGGCATGATAAACATGTGTCACATGTGGTCATCGCCACGTACAATATACAGTGAAATAAGATATTCATACTGAATGAAGACATTTGATAGTACACTATAGTTTGATCATGAGAGTTGACATCTCATGAATACTGACACAATCAAGGAGGTAGAATATATGAAATTCCACCAATATCGTAGGTATTCTACACAAACTGCTACTGGTACATGTCCCATCATGCAAATAAAGGTATCGAGGTTGAACATGATGGACCATCATCTAATTATCGATCATTGACGTATATTTTTAACAGACGCAAGATATCCCATTGATAATGATAATGGGAATCAAGGTACAGAGTGCAATCAAACAAGTGTTAATAGATGTGTTGAGGTCGAACACTTGAGAGAATCCATCGATCAGGGGACATTGATGTATTCCCAAGACTGTTGATGACGAGAGAACCTTCCACTGATGATTCCAAGTCTCAAGGAACTCAATGGACTCTATACTCTTATTCTAGAATAAATGATCTGAATTCGATGGAATGTAATCTATTAGAAGGAGGGCATTAAGGCATCCCCCATCAACCAACACGAGGTACTTAGCAACACTAGATAATTTTGAAGAACATAGACGAACAAGATGTGCACGAACTAGTAACTATATTGGGAATGGATGACATGCAAAGAAAAGATAACTAAGGAATGGACAACTCAGGCTAATAATTCCTTTGAACAAGATCATAAGGTAGATGGAGACTGATAGCCAGCATAGACTCGACATGAAAATTGGGACGACTCTATGATACAGGAGGAATCTACAAAGGATCCATAGGGACTGGAAGCATAACCAGTCAATGGAGAAAACTTTGAGTAATGAGTACATATCCTAAATTCATACTAATAACCCAACCAACTGATGGAATATACAGTGCTTTGTTCGAAGGTGACATGACACGACAATTCCCAAAAGTAATATCATTTCATGTCTGACTTTTTATGTTTTATGATTTTTTTGGTCTTTTTTCATATTGAAAATATTGAAAAAGAATAAAATTTCTTATAATACAACACTAGGAGGAAACGACTGTCGCGGGAAATAAAAATAGTTCCAAGTCAATGTCTCCTTCGGATATGAGATGATCAAGCTGAAAAATATATATGAAAGGCTCTTCTTGGATAGAATTGAGACAATATCGAGCTATATGGCTCATAAAAATGAATCTGGGAGTCAACATAAGGCTTAACACGGAAAACAAATGCATGAAATGCCATTACAACTTGATATAAGCAGGAGTCCCTGTGGGAGATGTCTAACATAAATTTCAAGAGAGAATATGAGATTTTCACTCAAAGACATGGCGTGACTATAAGGTTCTCCTAGACCTAAGGGAAAAATCTCAACATGGGTACCAAATGGAAAAGATAAATCTAATTAGGGCACCCATGAATAGGAAGGCTCTACCACTTACGTAATTCTACTCTTAGTAGCAATGTGAGGTTCTATAACATTACAAATTGGGTTAGTATGTATAGTTAATGCGACATGGTCATAGGACAATGCATAATGCATATGAAAAGTGATCCTATCCTATATGCTGATTCAAATTTATACCTTTTATAGACATGAATAGGTGAAGACCTCGAAGAAAGTGCATTAAAAATAAGCCCCTATATCACAATATTAAGCCAAAATAGTTCAAAAGGGTTAATAAAGGTCCAAACTATAAGCTAGTGCGTAAAAATTTCTAAAGAAATTTTATAAATAGTAAAAAATTCATATTTTCACCATACCATTTGTTTTTTACCACATATAGTGCATTTGGAGCCATTTTAGACCAAGAACTTCAATTGCCAATTTTAGGATCTAGGGGCAACTGAATCGCAAAACGTTAGGGACAAGTATATCCTCGTCCCATTCCCTATATTTGAAATGCATTTATTTCGATTTTCATGGTTTAATTTTGTGTTTGGAGCTACCCAAAAATGGATATCCCAGCCCATGCGAGTCACATACTATTGGGCCGCACATAGGGTCGAGTATACGTGGGAAAAGAAAATACTGCCCATGTATACGTGCAAGTGTCACCAAAAAAAGTCATGTATAAGAGCGTGGATGTCCAAATTAAATGAAAACTCTCATGAAAATGCATGTTTGTTTTACAGGATGGTACTAGAATGGAGGGAGCATGAACATGAGGATGTGGATAGGGAAGTCCAGCGTGATGCAAATGCTCAAAAAGCTTTAAGGGGATGTGTATTATACAATTTTTGGCAACTTAGGAGCTTGAGAGCTCAACCAAGGCTTCTACAGATGCTCCTTAACTATTCGGATCCAGATACAGAGCCGTTTCAGCTATATGGGATGTCCCTGAGACTCGAAGTCGAAGATATCTATTTCATTACTGGGATGTCTCGCTCAAGAAAGGTAGTCAATTTGAGGGCTTGTGGGGTAGGAGGTGGGCTCACCATCGACAAATATATAGTTATGTATTGTCTTCCAGATACTGAAAAGATCAGAAGCTAGGTTCCTGTGAACTCCATCCAGAGCCTTAGTCTCAAGGTTATAGTATTGGTATTAGACAGTATAGCAGGGTTGGAATCATTGCATCAGGACTATAGTCCTCTCATGTTCTATGCACTAGAGTGTATGAGACCCAAAATATATGATTGGAGCACATCCTTGCTGAAAAATATGAGACAAAAGATAACTAACTATAAGTTGGAAAGGACAAGGAACATCGGGTTTGCCAGCATACTCAACACTTTCTTCTTTGAGAGGGTACCAGGCCTTATCCCAAGAGTTCAGGTTCCTCCACATGGTCTACGAGGTCCAACCCGAACCCGTTGGGCAGAGTTGTTGTGGAGGTTGGGGAGAGGTAGGAAACCCACTCCATTCCCACTAGAGTTTTACCATTGGTTACAGCAACATATCATGGTCATGGATGACTATCCCTATGTAGGGGTTGACTTCCACGGAGAGCCATGCATTCCATTACCCTCGGGTATCACATATGGTGATCTAGGTAACAAACCAAAAATGTATTTTTTGAAGTATTTAATTTTTTTGTATTTTTTGATATAATGGAATCAAAAACATGTTTTTAGCGGTATCACGTACTAACATTGATCATGCACATGTAGATGTGGGTCCTAGATAGTCGGATGGCTTCCCCTGACATCATCAGAGGGGACGAGGTGATGACATACTAGGTGAATATGGGGAGTGTACGCTCCAAATTATACATACCAATTTTGTTAGGATGACGCACATGGTGCTTATGGTGCAAGTTGAGGACTTGCCCAAGGAAATGCAGAGACATGTTGTAGGAGTACCCCGTGTGTGGGTTCGACTATTTTGACAGTTGGAAAATGTCGTCATTTGTTTTCATGACCATCAACCCGGTCTACATGCATAGAGGCCTAGATAGACATTTTTTATCGACTCTATAGTGTTTTTTGGTGGCTTAAAGCCCCAATTTTGTATCATGATATTTTGTACTGTGACACCATTTTCGACTATATTTTGAAAATGAAAAACTTACAATGATCGATTTATTATATTTACATGTGTGTTAAAAATGAGAATTTGATGTATATACTTCATTATTGATGTAAAAAAGCCAGCCTAATACACAATTTGCATAAGAATCAGCAACATGATTGTAGATACTAGGAATATGAATTTATGTTATGTGTTCAAATTGTCATTCTAACAACCTTACCCATAATAACCTTCGTAATAAATTCATGTATCTAACACGATACACACCATTTAACTGTGATACCACTAACTAATATTCAAAGCATACTTCAAGAGACAAGATACCATTAGAGATGGCATCGCATAGGAGTTCAATCATGACACTATATTCAGCAACATTGGTCGAAGATGGTCGGAGACACATACCTACCGAAGATACTAATTGACCCTGAAATGTATAAATGACCCAAGCAACCGAAGCTAAGTTCTAGGTATGTAGGTTGGCACTATCAGTGTATCCTACATATACCGAATACTCCATCGACATCTTCCACAAAAAAGGGAAGCATGTCAACAAACTGAATCACTATAAGGGGGCCAAAAGTAAACTATACAATTGTATAATAATATACAAAACATCATCCTCATCTAAGAATTAGGCATGGTATTTTTTAAGATAGATCCTATTTATAGGCTACATGAAGGCTGTCCCTTCATAAGCCTCTAGCTCATAAGCGCCCTTATCTAAGACTCGTTTAACCAAGTAAGTCCCGTGCCACATGGGATTGAACTTACCATCCCCTAACGATTCACTAGCTTGGTCATATAGAAGAACCAAGTTGCCTTCTCTAAATATCCGTGGATGAACAGTCTTATCATACTGATCCTTTACACGAGATTTATTGATTTCAAGAGCCACCAAGACATATCGACGCTTCTCATCAAGGTGTTCTAAGTGGAACATATGTTCTTCCAACTCAGAAGTTTCTAGTAAGAGCTCTATGACTGTTTTCAAAGAGGGAATTTCACATTCAATCGGTAATATTGAATCCACCCTATGTACTAACTGATATGGAGAAAAATCGGTGGCAGTATTAACAGCAGCTCGGTATGCCCACAAAGCACGGTAAAGCATAATGTGTCAATCATTCTTGCTTTTTGCAACTGTTCCTTACAGAATGGACTTAAGGGATTTTTTTATATTGTTGACCTATCCATTCACTTGAGGATAATAAGAAGAGGAATGTTCTTTCTTATAACCCTATTTTGAATATAATTCATCCATCATCTGATTTTGAAAGTGCCTACCATGGTCAATGATAAGCTCTCTTGGGATACCAAAAAAGGTAATGATATGATTGAATACAAAATGAGCGGCCATCTCAGCATCGAATTTAATAGTATGCATATCCTCTGCCCATTTCTTGAAGTAACCTATGTCCAAAATGATGTAATGGTTCCCCCCAACTAAAGCTAGGTTGAAATCCATAAAGTTTACCCCCCACTTGGTGAAGGGACCGATGGTGATGATAGGGTGTAACGGGGAAGGATGCAAGTGCATATTCTATGTAAGCACCTGGCAAGGGTGGCACTGGTTGTTCGCATTAATGCAATCTTTAAAGCTCGACAACCAATAGTAACCCACTCTAAGGATTTTTTGGGTTGTAGCAAGCTAAGAGAAATGACCCCCACACACCCAACCATGGAAATCATTCAACACCATCTTAGTCTCCTCATGAGTCAAATACCAATGTAGAAATGAATCCACCCCATGATAATATAAGGTGTCATCGATAATGAGGTAATTCTTAGCAACATGTCATAAATGTTGACCCTTGTCCCATGAGAGGTGAGGAGGGACCTTCAAATTCTATAGATATATGATGATGTCACCATACCAAGGGTGTATATTCAAGATAAGGAAGATATTTTCATCGACAAAAGAATCTTCGTGAACTTCATATTCACCCAAACTAGGAAAATATGACATGAGCTCCGCAAAGCCTAGAGATTTCTTTGATTTTACTGAGACAAACTTGAGATCGAATTCTTGTAAGATAACAATCCATTTATTATACTTTCCCTCTATATTTCATCTGGTTAGGACAAACTGAAATGGTATGATATCAGCCACTAACGTAGTTTGGCGAAGGAGTATGTAATCTCTCAACTGCTGAACCGTGTGAACGGTCGCTAAATATAGCTTCTCAATGTGACTGTATCAAAGTTCGACATCAATAAGATTTCAACTAAGATAGTAGAAAACATGCTGTTGGAGCTCATCATCCTCTTGAACCAAAACCATCTCAATCGTCTCTCAATATGCGACCGCATATAATAAAAATTTGAGACTATAGTCGGGTGGACTAAGCATTAGGGTCACTACCAAGAATTTCTTAAGAGCATCGAAGGACTCATGGGCTTGCTCATCCCAAATGAACATAGTATCCTTCTTCAAAAGGAACATAAAACGCTTGGTCAAATTGAAAAAGTTGATGAGAAATCTCTGTAAGAAGTTAGGAATCCCTTGAATACTTTGAAGGTGTCTAATTGTTCACGAGGAAGACAACCGAAGTATTTCCTCACCATTAAGACAATATCTAAGTTTTTATTAATTCTGTGTGTTTAAATGTGCAGGGTTTTTATCCATTAAAAGATGAAAAGTTGTAGGTGTGAGGTTTTTACTTTCTCCAGTTTTATTAATCATGTTAATATATTTTTACTCACAATATTTATGCTCTACATTGAATATCTGCAAATTTGAACACATGCTTCAAACTTGATTCCATTTGTTTAAATTATGAAACTCGGTCTAAAATATTTTAGATAATCTCTAGCGTTAATTTTTATATTGTAAGTTATTTATTTATTTAAAACTTAAACGAGTCAACCTTTAATTCTTAAATAGGTTTTTAAATTAAAATTCTCTTATAATTTTTTATACGATTTTAGAAATATTAGGGTTAACCATTTAAATTAGATTTAAACCCCTAGTTTCTAGATAAACTATTCATAACATCTATGCCCAAAAATTTTATTAAAAGTAAACTCTAAATATATTTTCCTTAGTAACTTGCTTAGGTCTAGAACCTTATTATAAATTAAAACCGAGCTTAAACAAAAATAATTAAACACCTATAATAACAAAACACCTCTTAAAAGTATGTTCAAAATAATTATTCACTACATATTTATAAATAAACAGACCAGAGATCAAATCTCTTAATTCATTAACTCAAAACTTTAAAAACAAATCATTGTGCTGGAAGATTGCATATTTTCAGCAATTGCATCTATTCATTACATAAATATTCATAAACTATTACCATTAAAATTAAATGGAACATCATAAAAATATTCCAAACTAATATTATAAAACGAGTATCAAATTTACCAAAGGCGTGAAGGCCGAGATCCTTTCCACGTTTCCTTCCAAATCAATCTATTAAATTATTGACACTTCTAAACCTTATTTCACCCATCTTAGCCCACGGGATCTTCACTTAGTGAAAAATGCATATGAAAAACCCACAATTTACTCTGCTCTAGAGAAAGGTTCAAAGACAGCAAGATATATCATAAAGCAATTGGTGACATCACTGCCAAGTCCAACCAAACAATTATTTTTTTCCAAAGATCAACAAGCCCTCTATTTTAGCTTCTTAACTCAACTACCAATGAATCATCTTCTGAAACAACTTATTTATCTCTTTGCTAAAATTTGACCTTTGTATTTCCAAACTAGTAGAACTTCTATATCCATCACTAGTTTCTACTCTTTGGCCTCTAGTGTTAGGATACTTTTGATTGACCACTCCCGAGCTCCACCATGTTCATCTAGTCAAACCCTCTCAGACCTAGGTACTCCTCAAAGGACATTATTAGGTTTTTCATCTATTCATGCACAATGATAGATGATGACATTGGCATCTATTGTTTCTTTTCCACTTCTATCTATCTTTGTCTCCCCCATTTCCATGCGCAAACATTTTGAAATGCAGAAACATGTTTTGAAGATCCCTAAAATATTTTGATGGCCATTCTGTGATTTGGTAACATGGCCCAAAACCTAGTCCCAAGGTTCAAGTACATTTTTTCCTTGAAATGACATGTTTCATGCCCAAGAAATCACTTAAAATGTTCATCGGGAGCCCAGGAAAACAAACAGAAGAAGAAATTGTCCTCCTTTTGGGAATTGCCATAAAATTTTTATAATAGTTCTTTAGTTACTTTTATTTATCTTAAAGTTGACATTTGCTTTTATTTATATTTTACTTTCATCATTTTCAATTTTAACATTAAATGTTAAAGACATAGGACCCCATCTATAGACATTGTGTGATGGAATCAGATCCACTGAACTTCACAAGGAGAGATAGAAACAAGGGTTTTTTTTAACTATCAGAAAATTTTAACAGTTTTTCCAACATCTCATCCTATATTCAAAACAGTACCCTGTACCCCTTCTTCCTGCTTCCACTGAGCTAGGAATCTGGTGATTTTAAGTTTGAGGCCTACAAGGGGAATAAGTTGCTTAACTTCCAACCAATTGAAACCTATATGTTTCCCATTGACAAATTAACCCTTATAAATAATGAAATAACATTAATACCATTCCTAGTAAATTGTCATTTATGTCTACCATTTTAATCCAATTTTCAAGATTATGTACTATTTAAAAGAATATAGAAAATATTTATATTTTAGTATTTTTTTCACTTATGTGTTTTCCTATTTCCAAAAAATTTGGGGGTCACATTTCCATGTTGTACCTGTTTCAAAAATGCGGACCTGTTTCCATGTCAGTGCAACAAGGAGATGGAGATGCAGAGCCTCATATGTAGCTTAGTTTTACTTTATTTTTAAAATAATTTATGGCATCTACAGCAAGGGTAGAATGAGACAATATTCTTAGTAGTTAAACTAAATAGGAAATACGTCAAGGGTAGAATGAGGCAATATTTTTAGTAAAACTAAATAGGAAATACATACTTGCCAGCTTCAAGGGAGTATTGGACCTACTCCCATATTTTTCATGTACTAGATTTTTTCATTGCGTATTTTTTCCATATCAAATCGTATTTGAATTTGTATTCATACTTGAATTATTCTACTATGCTTTATAGTTAATATGATCTTAAAATAGTTCTATCAGGTTTAGCAGATGACTATTGCTCATAAATTTTCTAATATTTATGTGAAACATTTATGACCAATATTAGCAATACATGGTTAGAAAGGTTATTCTTTTTTATTAGAGAAAAACATCCTTATGTGATAATCAATTGGAGATGAAAATGATGGCAAGAGTAGTAAAATAAATGCTTGTAGTTCTTTGACTCTTTCCACTTTTCTTAAAGGTTTAGTTTAAGCAAAAACCATCTCAATTCCAACCTCTTTTGCAATTGAATTGGTTGTACCCTATTTATCTCATGTTACCATAATGCTAGTAATGCCCATAGATTTAAGGATGGAGACCACCGTTTCAGCTTTTCCCTTCACTGGATCTTCCAAGGAAAATGCACCTTCATGTTTCATGTCTATGGACACTAAAACACATGCCCTTGCTAGTTGGACAGTCTCATATAAGTGCTATTATACCTTTGGAGTCAAATTTATTTCCAAATCAAGCATCATTCTTCTGTTTCCCACCATTATTTCTTTATCAAGAACAATGCCACATACACCTTTCCTTGGCAGAGCTTGAAATTTCTTTGCTTCTAAAGGAAATCCTTGGTCAGACCCATATTTTCCTCTAAGTTTTCGAGTATATTCCACTACGGCCTTTGCCATGTAGGCTGTTCACTATTATCCTACACAATAGTATGTTAGTAGAAATTTTTTAGTTCCTTACTTCTTCTACAACAAAACACTACTACTTAGTATTTTTCTTTGACCATAAAATTAATGGATTGCTTGAAAATTGACATAGAGTGCCATATCTAGAAACTTAAAACATTTTAGGTATTATCTTTAGGATTTCCAAGGATTTTCGTTGTCTAGTTATCCAAATACTTGGATTTTATATGTAAGCCTCTGGACAAAAGCAAAATATTTTGAAAGAAATCTCAAATCCAAACTAAACTGAGTCTATTTTCCAAAACTCATTGCGTTAGTGGAATCCCAAGAAGCAACACGTTAATCACCATAAGATCTGTATAATCAAAACAAGGAATGTTTAAATGCAGAAACGATAATTAAAGAACCCAGGATCGAATCCTATGAGTGCACAACAAAAATACCAAAATGTTACCAGTTGTATCATTCACGCAGGGTTTCGCCTTATATGCTGCCCACATTTCATTTAAAAACATGTATATAAAACTACGGAATAGAGCTACACTCATTCCCAAAGAACATTACATACACAGGCTACCATTGCAACTGTGAATCCTGGGCTATATGCTTACAGCTGCATGTAGAAGCGACCAAACTATAAATAAACTCAGCTACCTTCTCATCCAAACAAATGCATCCATTTAAAAACCACACTCTGCTACCATACGCATAAATTTCCAAGACGTGGCATCATTTGTGCCATTGCAGAGGAATGGCACTGTAAAATTTAAATGAAAATGCATTATAAAACATAGAGCCTTATACCCAAACGAAGGTTCCATTATAAGTCAAACTAAAAACCAATTCGATTTTGTAGAAAATGGTAAGACTTATACACAGAACCAAATATATTTTTAACTAGTCAAACATATGGAATTTTACAAATGATAGATCCATGAAAGGATTTACACAGTCGTGTATACAAAAATGCCAAAAACAATTTAATAAACCCCAAACAGTGAATGGCTTGAACCATACATTCCCCATACCCAAGCTTCAAAACCATCTGATACAATAAAGAAAGTGTACAAGCCCATTGCCATTGTGGGGCTTCCCAAGAGTTTGGTTGTGCGGGAAACCCACAGATCTGCCTTATAAACCATGGAGAGTACCCACGCTTTGCTCAACTGCACAACAAAATGATTTAGATAAAAAAATTATGCCAATCAAATGATAAAACCAGAAAAATGACACAAGGGTGCAAACCAATGACAAATGCATACCTATCTGCAAGCTCAAAGCATGCTAGTTGTGCAACATGGACGCGCAAATCTCACCTGGAGCATGAGACCTCCATCTCAACCACAACAAAAACCAAAAGAATTGCATCAAAACCCTAACACAACGCTTAAGGCAGACAGTCTGCAAAATCCAAAGCACATTCAATGCGCCAACCTGTCCACCACCTCCATGCAAATCAAAAACCCACATTTGCATAGTTTGGTTTACTTTTCTCACAATCGTTTTAAGACCCCATCACCTTAATAATTAAACCCTCCACCATTGCGAATTGCTAGGTTATAAGCCATAGTTTCGATAGCTTAGAATAATACATAAACATACAACATATTACATCCAAGGTTTTTAAACCTTCAGCATATAGTTCTAAAACATGCATATGTGTGTGTGTGTGTGTGTGTGTGTGTGTGTATCAAAACCCCTTCTTACCCTAGATACAAGGTGTAGTCTAGGCTTAGGTCCCTTTGCCTATTTTAACTTTTGAGCATAGGAATAGTGTTGTTTAGGTGTAGAATGTTGTAGATGTTAGGACAAAATTTTTGCCACATTCACAAGACTAAGTTCACTGACGAAATCACCTACATAGGAAAATAAAACATGCATTAGCTCATGATGAACTAAGTAAACCCCGTAGCATAA
>LPNX010687613.1:64957-88582 GCA_001517045.1 Pseudotsuga menziesii
TCTTCGTTCATGGCTGATTGCCATCTTGGATCTCCTGCTGCTTCTTCATATGTTTGAGGATCAGACTCCACCATCAAATATCATTTTTCAGCAAACATAGGATCCTTCATGCACAGACTACTCTCAAATTGAGATCTAGTCCTCCTTGGGTCATTGGGATCCCCAGCTAGCTCTCCTACTGCATGTAGTGTCTTGGCTTCCCATTTAGGCCTTGTGGGGCTGTTTGGGTATGCAATAAACTCATCTCTTTCAGACAAATCAGAATCAGCATGTTCAACAAACTCTTTACTTACTTCTTGAGGTTCAGGTGGTGAAGAGGCTTCACCAATTTCCACTTCTGCAAGGGGTTCTTCTTCAAACTGAACACACCTTTCAATGAAGGCTTTGTTTGTGCTCAAGTTTATCAACTTGTACCCTTTTTAATCTTCAAAGTATCCAACAAAAAGACACTCTTGGCTTTGGGGATGCAAAGCCTTCCTCTTCTCTGTCGGGATTCTAGCCCATGCCTTTGAGCCAAAAATCCTGAAATGGGTCACATCTAGCTTGTGCCCACTCCATGCTTCGAAGGGATTCATGCCATCAAGCTGTTTGTGAGGCACCCTATTCTGGATATAGGATGCACAGTTGATAGCTTCAACCTAGTATTTTGGTGGCAAAGTTTTGGCCTCCATCATGCATGTTGCCATCTCCTTCAGTGATCTGTTTTTCCTCTCAGCAACACCATTTTGCTGTGGTGTGTAAGGGATAGAATGCTACATATGAATACCTGCATCTGCACAATAGTTAATAAAATCAGAATTGATATACTCACCACCATTGTCAGATCTGAGGACCTTGAGTTTCCTTCCACACTGGTTTTCAACCAAAGCCTTGAAGACTTTGAATAGGCCAAAAACTTCAGACTTGTGTTTCATAAAGTGAACCCAACAATACCTGGAAAAATAATCAATAAAGGTCAATGCATATTTGGCCTGACTCATGGACATATGAGGGAATGGGCCAGCAACATCACTATGAATCAGCTCGAGAGGTGCAGAGGTTCTCTCATGACTAGATTTCTCAAATTTGTGCTTTGCGTGTTTTCCTAGGATACAACCTTGGCAGACTCCTTTGGAAAATTTTATCTTGGGAAACCCTATGACCATTTCTTTCTCACTAAGATCAGACAGATACTTGTAATTTAGATGGCCAAATCTTTCATGCCACAACTTGCTGGCTTCATTAGCATGAATGAGAAGAGCAGAGGGGTTTGAGTAAGGTAGGAAGTGTGAAAACATGTATACCTTTTGAGCATGATTCACAACTCCTTTTGCAATGACTCTACCAGTTGAAATCTCTGTGATCTCAACTTCATCGGGGGAGAATATGACCTTCTTAGGAGACCCAGTGTGGGTCATCTGGTACACTAACAGGAGGTTGGAGGCGAGACCAGGGACATACAGCACATTGCTGAACTTACCATGATCAATATCTATCCTTCCTTTGCCTTTACTTTTAGTGAGAGAGTCATCTCCCAGTACAATAGATGGTCCTTTCGACATATCCAGTGAGGAGAAGGCCTCCTTAGTCGAAACCATGTGTCTTGAAGCTCCAGAATCAATGATAAAACTGGGTGAGCTTGATGTGCCAGAAACTAGAGCATGAACCCTCTCTCTGTCATCTGAACTTGATCCTCCTTCTCTCTTCTTTGAGCTTTCTGGAAGGGAGATGCCATTCTTCTCCAGAAGATTGGTTAGCATATCAATCTGCTTTTTCATACAAGAGCTTTCAGTGTGATTACCCTTCGAACAATATGAGCACTTGTTCATTTCACCTTTGTTTTTCTTCTTCTGGGTATTTTTCTTGGGACCTTGTTGATCCTCTGGAGACTGCTTCTTGTCTCTCTTTTGCTCAGGTGGCTTTTTAGCTTTCTTTTTTATTTTTGAATCCACCCTCGAATCTCTAGCAATCAAAGCTTGATCTTTGGATGGTTTGATGGTGCCCATCATCACCAGCTTGTCTTGTTCTTGTGTTAGAGATTCCATGAAATCTGCAAGGCTAGGGATCTTCCAGGTTCAAGCTATGAGTTTTGTGGCATAGAAGGTCGAAACAAAGACTGAGTAGTCAGGTCCTAGCTTCGAGAGGATGGCCAGTACGAGCTGATCATCTTTCTTTTCGATACCACACTGCTTCAACTGCAAAGCTAGTGCTTTGAACTTGGAGAAATATAGCTGCAGGGATTCAAAGCTACTGGGACTCAGAGAAATCAGCTCATTTTCGATCTGATGTCCCCTCATCTCATCTGTCTTTCCAAAAAGATCAGAAATATTCTCCCATACTTGATCCGGTGAAGTTGATCCATCGAGATGGAAAAGGAGGTCTCGGGAAATACTGAGACATAGGAGGCCATAGGCCTCATCTCTCTGATTGTGCCATTTGATCTTCTCTGCAACAGCATTGGGATCTTCCTCTGTAGTCATAGTCACCTTGTAGAGGCCTTTCTCTCTCAACAAGATCTCCATCTCTGCTTTCCATTCAAAATAGTTGAAGGGAGTCAAGATAGTTTTCTATGAATCCATAGCTTTAGAAAATATGTCACGGCTGTTAGTAGAAGGCTCCCAGTCTTGATGTCGAACCTACAAAACAATTTTTGAAGGAGAGTAACAACCTACAATGGCTCTGATACCATGTAGAAATTCAGGCCAGCAGTAGATTAATTTTACCCACAACAATTATCAATTGATCATGCAAAATTGCTAACAATGGAGACTGAATATGGAGCTGTAACACAAAATTATATTAACTGAGTGTACAATAGCCAACCCTGTAGTAACATAGGTTTCTGAATATATAGAATACATCAAGAGGTCGAATGCATAAGAAAGCATCCAAAACTAGCATAAAGCAGGCTTACTCAAAATAGGCAAATCCCCCATAGGTGTAAAAAGTTGATCCCAAATCTGTCATGGAGCTCACGAATTGGCAAGGGCGCATGGGAAAGCTAAAGAGTAGTGGAATGGAAGCTCATACATGCTTTTTCATGGAGAAAAGAGTGGAGGATGAAGAGGACAAAAAACTAGTTCACCTCACCTAGTCTTGCTTTCCTATGTGCCTTAAAACACTGAAAAAGCAGGCAATAAAGCAGAAAAAGTAGAAGGGCGCCTAGGAGGCCAGGAATAAAGCATATTTTATTCCTAAGGCTTTCCCAAGCGCTACATGAGTCAGATATGGCAAGTTTGGCCTCTATGGATAGGCAATTAGCAACTTGCACAAGGTGGGACTCATGAACTAGGAAAATAAGACAAAAATAAATGAATTAATGTCTAAGTGGGTAATACTATGGGTTGATTATTCTAACACCTCATCATCATCATCATCATCATCATCATCATCATCATCATCATCACCTTCATCATCATCACCATCGTCATCATCATCATCATCATCATCACCTTCATCTTCATCATCATCATCAACATGATCATCATCATGATCATCATCATCACCATTGACATCATGAGCATCAACATCACCATCATTGTCATCATCATCATCATCATCATCACCATCATGATAATCGTCATCATCTTCATCACCATCAGTATCATTGTCTTTGTCTTCATCATCATCATCACCATCACAATCATCATGTTCATCATCATCGTCATGGTGAGAGAGGGAGGGAGGGAGAGAAAGAAACATATAAGGAGGGATGCAGAGAGAATGAGGGAGGTATATTTAGAAAGAGATAGGGGTATGTAGGGATTATTGGGGCTATAGAGAGAAACATTTATATGCATGAAAAGAAGGGAACACTAAAAACATTTGCTTTGTTGCTAACCATGGAAAACATTTGTTTTCTTATGATATTATTCGTTACCTTAGCCGTTCACCCACTCCATTAATTGTGCTTAAACATATCGCGTGCGTGTTTTAGTTATACAAATCGCGTACGCATTTTGACTCTATATAACGCGTGTGCGTTTTGGGACTGTAAAAGCAATGGATTGTTTTTGTCCGAGAGAAATTCACTCTGTTTTTATGAAAATCCGATTACTGCGCATTTTTTTTCAAGAGCACGAGCCCGCCTATGGAAATACTCACATTTTACACATTCTCCATCATTATTTTTGTTATGGAGGTGCAGCATTGAGGAAATCTTTCATGGTTGAGGAGCACACAAGATAAGATATCAATCTTCAATGTCATTTCATGGTGATGATGGATATACACAATTGTACAAGAGAATCAGCTTGAGGAACAATTTATGATTTAACTTTCATTTGCTTATTATTCAAGAGAACCAAAGGTAAATTTTCCCATTGATTATTATTTTGATGGGAAATATGAACAATTGACAAGGAAGATTGAATCACCTTGAAGGATCAATAGTTATAAAGCAAGTTGAAGGTTTGAAAGATTGTAATTGAGGAGCAACAAAAACAAACTATATTGAATTGATCATTGTGGTGATGGGGAATGTACGTAACTGAGGAAGAAAATCAGCAAGGAAGAAGAGACATCAAGAAGTCGTCGAATAAGAGAAAGAAAAGAAAAGAATAGACATGATGAATCGGAGGCTTTCTTTGGAAACTAATCCAAATCCAATTATAGAGGATACGGCAGTTCATCCTATTAATCCAACACACGAAAAAAGGAAGCATTTACTAGAGGGACCTTCAATTTCCACAATAGTTGTTGAACAAGCACCCCATGGAAGTATTCAAGAAGCAAAACGTAGGTGCTCATTAGGGTATGTTTCAAATCCCACATCAAGTCAAAGTGATAAGTTACCATCTCAAGATGAATCTCATGAAGAGGCGTTGTACATGGAGCCTACTGTTGAAGAATAAAATATTATCCGAACCATCGACGAGGATGTTGGACTTCCACCATCCAACTACCAGGAAGAGAATGAAGGACAACTTTAGCGTCTCTTTTTGCATCCTTTTTTGCGTCTAGACCATCTTTCAGTGTATTTTTCTTCATTTTTTGGACAAAATGGCACCATTTCACGGGTTGGTGCTATTTTAGGCGTTTTTTGCGTCCTTTTTCTAAATATGGCACAAATTGCGGTGTAATTTGCATCGGGTTTTGCACCTAGTTTTGCACCAGGTTTTGCATCAGGTTTTGCAACAGGTTTTGAGCCTAGTTTTGCACCTAATTTTGCGCCTAGTTTGTACATTTAACTCTTGTTACGCCCCCTTTTACATCCATGTTTGCCTCAAATTTTATGCCCTTTTTTTCATCCACTTTTGCATCCATTTTTACATCCACTTTTGCATCCACTTCTACTTCATTTTTTGCATCCCTTCATGCGCCAATTTTTGCATCAAAGCTTACATCCTATTTTGAGTCTAGTTTTGCATCTTGTTTTGTTTCAGCCATTTTTGCATCCACTTTTTCATCCACTTTTGCACCCACATTTTCATCCCTTTTTTCATCCCATTTTGCATCCATGTTTACGTCTTTTTTTGCATCCCAATTCACACCCATTTTCGTACCTACTTTTACACCCACTTTTGCTTCAACTTTTGCATCCACATTTGCATCTTTTTTTGTATGCAATTTTACATCAGTTATTGCATGTCTTTATGCATCCATTTTTGCATCCACTTTTGCATTGAGTTTTGCGTTGGGTGTTACAACTACTTTTGCATCTACTTTTGTTGCATCCACTTCCGCATCCAATTTTGTATCCAATTTGACATCCATGGTTGTATCCACTTTTGCACCACTTTTTTCATCATGTTTTGCTTCCACATTTGCATAATTTTTTGCATCCACTTTTGCATCACCTTTTGCATCCATTTTTGGTGCACCCCATTATGCGCCCACTTTTGTTGCATCCATGTTTTCATCCTTTTTTGCATGGCATGTTTTTATCCACTTTTGCATCCAGTTTTACACCTAGATGTTGAAGATAACAACGAGGATAATGATTATGATATTGAGGATGGCTACGATGATGATGATAATGTTGTTGATAATGAGGAGAACGATGACAATGATGATGAGGAGGATAATGACAATGACGACATTGACAATGATTATGATGGCAATGAAATGAATGATGATGATGGTGATGATGGTGATGATGACAATGACAATGATGATGAATACAATGAGATTTATGATGTTAATCATCTTAAAAAATAAGTTGTTATTTTTCATGCATAAATTGTATGTGTCCTCCATGACCCTTTTCCACTAATCACATATTTTGGGTAGATGTTATTTCTTATGCCAAAGGTAATGATGAATAACTGATGAAAATGTCAATAATCATGATGATGTCAAGGAAAATGGTGATGATGATGACATGAATGATGATTATGGCGATGATGATGACTATTGTGATAATCATGGTGACACTGACAAAGATGACGACGACGATGATGATCATCGTCATTTCCATCATCGTTATCATAAAAAACATCATCACTGCCATTGTCATCTAGCTCATCACCGTCATCATTTAAAGCATATGGGATATGTTTACTATTTAAAGCATGCATAACAACTGGGATACAGTTACAATCTTAAGCATGCATAACTTATAACTATGATTGAGCACATTTTAATCTTGGAGCTTGTAGTGAAATTGGGTTTATTTACCTCTACCAACACTTTCTTATAAGGATCATCATCATCATCATCATCATCGTCATTGTCATCACCAACAACAACATTGTCATCATTACCATCATATAATCACATAATTGTAAATGTCATTATCATCAAATCAATTACATTTATTGTGTCCACTTTAGCACCCCAAATCAATCACAATTATATTCTCCTTGGGCTAGGTTGTATAGGTGCAAAACTAGGTGGTTTATATCATGATGATGCTAAAATGGACACAAATTGCATCCACTTTAACATCCCAAATAAATTACATTTAAATTCTTCTTGTGCTAGATTCAAGTCTAGGTGAAAAAATAGGCACATTATATAAAGATGTTGCTAAAGTGGAATAAAGATGATTTGATGAATAAATATGACAACAAAATCAAAATATGAGTTTTCCTCAATTTGGCATCTTAGTTTTCATTTCCTATTGTATAGTTAATCAAAAGTATTTTGATTTGGAGGGTAGTTGTGAATCACATAATCTAATTGAAATCCCATTTGAAGATATATATGAATACTACATGGATTATATATATGTTTAAGTGAATCATATTTGTTTTAAAGGTGATCTTATACACAAACAAATCAAAGGTTTTTTCTATACTATAGTTTACGTATAGTTGTGTTAACCAATTCTTTCAACTACACAAGTTATATTTGTGTGTACATGCATATGTCAAATTCTACAATATACATATATAATTTTTTTTAATTCTCAATGAATAACTTCATATCACTTCTAACCATTATCAACCAATAGATGAAACTAACCAAAATAACTATTATCCAACCAATTCTTGTTATTTTTTCCCACCAAGTCATATTAACTTATAGACATTTTAAGGACATTGCAGTAGGTAATGAGTATAGAGACAAGAATCAACACATTAATTTAGATTATGAGTTCTAAACATAGTAATTGAATGATTATTGCAGTTAAATAATAATGAAGCATTTAAAAATGGGACATAAAAACCATGATTATTTAAATATGAATTGCATATCCGACTATAAATTTAGAAGTCTTCATTCACATTATAATCTGCATCTAGATCTTCCAATGTTTCCTTGTAAATGTTCATATGTTCTTGCAAGTACCTAATATTATTCTTGCTACACCATCCTGCTAAAGTGGTATTGTAATCATCCTCATCTTCACTTTCATCATATTCTGTATCAATAAAATTTGTTTATAGATTGGTTATAGGAATGTCACCAGATCTATTTTCATCATTTCTTTCAATATCATCCATATTATCTTCTTCCATAATATCATCTTCCTCCATGATATCATCTTCTGAAGATGCACCTATGACCCTGCTTCTCCATATTGCTAAAGGAATATTGTCATCATTATCATCTTCACATTCTTCTACTAGATCTTCTTCAACTTGAAAATCATCATGGATGCCAATTTGTTCTCCCTCAACTATATTTGGTTGGTCATCATTAGTTTTCTTAGTATTGATTGAAGCATATTCGAAAACATGTCCTAATATTGTATCATAATGATTGACAATATCCATTTTGGATGACGATGATGAATACAATGAGGATGATGATGTTGATCGTCTTAAAAAATAAAGTTGTTATTTCTCGTCCATAGATCATATGTGTCCTCCATGACCCTTTTCCACTAATCACATCTTTTGAGTACATGATATTTCTTATTCCAAAGGTAATGATGAATAATTGATGACAATGTCGATAATCATGATGAAGATGATGATGTTGATAATGATGATAACAATGGAAATGACCACGATGATGAAAATGAAAATGATAATGATAATGATGATCGAGGTGGTGATGATGATGATGATGATGACAATGATAAAAATGGCAATTACAATGATGGTGGTGGTGGTGGTGGTGGTGATGATGATGATGATATTATTATGTGATGATGACAATGAAGATGGCAATGACAATGATAATGTCATCAACGATGATGATGACAATGTAATTATATGACAACAATAATGATAATTATATGACAACAATGATGATAATGATGATGATGTTGATAATTCTAATGATGCAATTATTAGCAATTGCTTTGAGGGATCATTTTATGCCCAAGGTTCGATACTACTACACAAGACATGGTGACAATGATGATGGAATCCACAATGATGATGACGGCGATGGTGCTGGTGATGATGACAAAGATTATGGGAATGAATATGATGTGATTATATGACGATGATGATGATAATTCCAACGTCGATCATGAGGATGGTAATGTTAATAATGGAAATGATGATGAAGATGACAATGCCTATGACAATGATGATGAAAATGAGAATGAGAATCAAAATGACATGGATGATGACGGTAATGGTGATGAAAATGATGAAAACAACGATGATTATATGATGATGATGATGGTTATATAACAATGATGATGGGTGCAATGATGATGATAATGATTATAATGATGATGATAATGAGTGCAATCCTTAAAAATTCCTTAGAGGACTCTGGGTTATGTGGGCCAAGGTTCGATACTACTACATAGACCATGTACATTAAAATTTTATCCTTTTCCTTAGATGTGGGCATTAGTTTGAGGTTTGGAATAACATGAATGTGTATTGGGTATTTGGCCATTTTTTGGGGACATAAATTTTCATTCACTTATACCCAAACACTTTTTTATAAGGATCATGGGACATGATTGTATTGATGATGACCATGAAAATGATGAATATATTAATAATCATTATCATGATGGCAATGATGACGATGATGAATATAATAATCATCATGATAATGGTGCCAATGATGATGAATATAGTGTCATGATGATGATGATAAAAATGACGACGATGATGATCATCATCATCATTTCCATCATCATCGTCATCATCAACGTCATCACCATCATTATAATTTAGTTCATCATCGTCATCCTGGTCATCATCATTGTCATCATTTAAAGCATATGGGATATGGTTACCATTTAAATCATGCATAACAAGTGGTATAGTGTGACAATTTAAAGCATGCATAACTTAACGAGGCTGACTTCACCTAGGGAAACTCCAAAAATACATTTCATTATATCAAAATGGGGACTACTTCCTTGACTTACAATGGGAGTTGAACCTCAAGGACCATACATAATAATGGCATACCGAAAGGAGGGAAACACATCTCCGATTGGGTTACAACAACATGCAATGACAATATACATCATAACATCTTTCGAAGTTACAAATACAACAACTAAAATGTTTTTTATATTCATATATCATCTAATTCCTCCCTCCCCATTGATTCGTGGAAATTATTTAGTATGGTATTTCCATATCCATAAATATTTTGAGGGATATTTTCTTTGCCCCTCCCACTAGGCCATGCATATTAACTAACATAATATTCATGGTGGAACCAGCTTTATAGAGGTTGTTCCTACTCTACGAACCCCATAAATAAGTCTTTGTCTACCTTGATGGAATTCCCTAGCCATTGTCTCTTGTGCTTGTTTGAGTTCCAAATTCTGACCTACTCTAGGAGAGATGGGATCCTTCATTTAATCAAAATCCAAGCCCTTAGAGACCCTCTCTTCCTGGTAGAAAAGGTCTTCTTTGTTGTTGTCCCTCTTCATGGATCAATGTTCTATAAAATTGATTTTATTCTCTACATTATTTTATTCGCTTCGGTTTTAAATCCATATATATATTGTCCTCTATAACCCCATAACTGACATGTAGAAGTTACCCTCTAAATTAACATTATTCACAACTCTATCCTTATTTAACCTTTAATATTTTTAGATGTTCCTTTAGGAATTAAAGGCAGTGGACTAAAATTTCTAACCTGTATCTATATCTATAACACTCGATACGATGTCACCACCTTTCACTAGGGATACAACCCCTTCCACTTTCCATTATTTAACACACTTGAGTATCTAAATATATGACAAGAGTTTCTCCAAACATCAACATTGATTTTAGTTTCCCCTAGCATGTTGGATATGAAAGAGCCTTCCCAGCACTACCTTTACTTATATTAAATAGGTTCCATTTGAAATGATTATTAGTGGATGGAACCTCGCTATCTTTCTCCAGTGGATTTGGTACATCTTTCTTCCACCATGTTTTCTTAAATATATTTATCATATAATATGAAACCAAGTGGCCATATGCAGTGCATATTAGACATTAAAAGGGATCCCCATGTATTCAAGAACTTGGCAATGTTTATATCCACATGTTTACCCAAAATACTAAAGTGATATGTTTATCCATGCTTGCTTTATTATAATGTTAGCTATCCACCTTTTGTTTCTTATATCTCTATCCTAAAATTTTTATAATATATTTCTTATATGTCTCTCTGATTTTTTATTGAATCTCCTCTACAAAGGGCATATTATATTTATCTGGCCTTTTAATTCTAGTCCTTTGGAATAAAAGTAACGCCGACACATGTTACTTTTGAGTTGTTTGTGTCATTGTTAATATTGTTTTTTGTTCCACCCTAGAGAAACATTTTAATTGGAAATTAAACTTCTTAATAAAAGCATATCTTTTAATTGAAAATAAAAAATTCACAATTTCAATTACACCATTGACACAACATGTTAACCTTCCAAAAGTTTGTATGTTGTATTACATATAGCCTAGCATTAACTTTGAGAAATGATTCTAGGTTCCACATTTAGTTAGTTTCTTGAATTTATTATTTAATGTATTAAACAATAATATAACTAAAATTATTATTATATTTTAATGGAAAATTAAAATTCTTAATAAAAAACATATTTTTAAACTAAAAGTTAAATCCTTTAATTAAAACATTGTTATTGTGTATTTCTTTTAATAGAATTCAATAAAACATTATTGTTTCCCTCTCGTTTCTTAATAAACACAAGATTATTTGTCTTGTTCTTTGTATATGTGAATTCTTATCCTATCAATATGCCTTTAAACACATGATTTTTAACCTTCCCTTAAAACAAAAGATTAATTACCTGTGCTAATCCTACCATTTGTGAATCTGTGAATCTTTAGAGTTATATATTTTTTATCCCACCAATAGTAATAGATTAAAGAAGAGATTAATAATGATTTACCTGTGAAAGAAATAGGAGGATTACCCAATCATTAACTTCTCCTTACCCTTATTCTGTGCAACTGCCTAGTTTTTCACATTTTAACAACAATAGCCTAGTTCTTAGTAATATTAAGTTATAGGAAAGATAAGAGTTCAAATAGTCCAAAAAAAATAGTTGGAAGGGCAGATATGAAATGAAATTCAAACCCTCGTCAGTGGAGTGCTCTTTTTCATCCACATTCCTCTAAAACGAATTCTTAGAATAACACAAAACACAGAAGGAAGGCCATTTTTGTGGTTCCATGGTGAAGCTCTATAATATGGCTGCAGTATCTTCCTTTTGTGAACACCACAGATCCATATGCTAAATTTAAAGGTGCTTCAGGACACATAGGAATCACCTTCTGTTCAAAGGTAAGCTTCACTTCCATGGCTTTGTTACTTATTGTTATTATTAGTAGGACAAACAAAACTATCAAAACTATTAGGGTTCGGATATCTGTAATGATATACATTTCTATATCTTATTACTGTGCACATTTGCATCTAATTGGCGTCAATATGGGAACCTAGGGAGCTATTACTAAATTTGCAGCTCATAGGGAAAAATTATTTTCTTTGGGGAAAATGAATGGGGTTTTGAATATTTAATGAATATTAGTTTTGGGGTTCTGTGATTTGTTTTCAGAGGACTTTTCTTGCAAATGATCTGAGATTCCTCTAGATTGAACCCCTGGTCACTCGAAAGCTATTCGCCTCAGTTTTTCAACTCAACGTTTCACATTTTACTATGTACTTCATTTTATTGGGTTGTTACCTCTGTTGTTGTCTAAGGGGTTGATGCTACCTTTAGTGAGCAAACTGTGACCTCCTATTGACTATCTGAGTGGTTAAGGTGTGTGGCTGCTAAGTGCATAGGGTTTCCTCGTGAGAGTTCGAATCTCTCAGGCGACGGCTTGTGAATAATTTTTTTTGCGAACTCACTTTGATTTAAATTTTCTAATCAAATTTCTCTAAGCATCTGGATGAATTACAAGTTTATACCTGCTCATAAATGTCAATCCTGCAAGCTCTTTCACTGCCTTGGAGATCCCATAAATGTCAATTTCGTAAGCTCTTTTTCTCCCTTGGAGATCTCAATTGGGTATGTTGAATAGATAGGCAATTCGACACCAATATGATGGTATCAATATTGAAGCCAAAACTCAAGAGGCATTCAATTCTGAAATATGTTAAGGTTTTTCACACAGGAAGTTTCTCTCTGAAGAGAGAAAACAGTTTTACTCTAAAGAATGAAAACGATTATACTCTCTCTAAATACTGAGATAAGTAGAATGTACAAGTTCAATATGACTTCAAATTGGCAGGATGAGGCTAATTTCCTTTTTTCAAAGGAATACACCTATCATCGAATCCAACCCAAAGCAGGTAATCTTCCAAAATACTATGTGAGAAAACAAATTCCGTTGTTGTGATGGACTGATCCATGATATTTTGTTGGATACTAAACTCAGCCATGACCTCCTTCTAGCTGTTAGATTAGGGCCGTGAAAGTTTGTTGTTGGACTGATCCGTGATCTTGTGCTGCTCCTTGAATGAGCCATGATCTGTGTGCTAAGTTGGGCTATGACTTGTAAATTGCTCCTAGAACGAGATGTGACCTGCTAGGGCTACTTGGAGCTGAGCCATGACCCTCCTTATAACTATACAACAAATTGTATAGAAAACTATACAACAAATTGTATAGAAGCAAATACTTGCCAATTTCAAATTAACAAAGCTATTGTAAAATTGTCAAATGTATCTGCAATGCCAAATGCACCAATTACAAAGCTTTATAGATTTGTTGAAAACATAGTGGAAAACATTGACCAGCATCAACATATCGTAACTACTAGTGACCTTAATTTTGACATGTTGCAACATTCCAATTTGCAAAAAGAATTATTTATTTCCACCCTTGGAGCAAATCCTTTAGAGAGAACTCCTCAAGTGCTCCTAGGACCCAAACCAAACCCTTAGATGTATCAAAGGTATTTTTTGCTCAATACCTCAAATTGTACTTTGGTCTCCTTGATGGATCCTCCTCATCATGTAAATGTTGTTTTTCAAGGTCACCACATAGATTATATGTTCCGTAAAATGAGATTGGAAAATAAGAAGGGGATTTCTTACAAGGGGGAGGGAAAGGGTAGCTGAGGGATGATGGGAATTTATACCCTAGAGACTATATAATAAGTCTACAATCCCTCTAAAATATTTTTTGTAGGGAGATTCCCATCCTAGTAGTATTCAAGGTCCTAAATTTTAAAATATTTTATGAGTGAAGAATAAGAGAGGGAAATCTGACACAAACCAACATATCTACTCCTGAAAAGTTAGCATGAATGAGGGAAAGGATATTATCCTTTTGGACCTTCTTAAAAGGTGAGTTCATTGAGTTACTCCACAGGATAGGGAAAGGGTCCTTATCACCCTTATGCAATTTTTTTCAATGTAGGATTAGGCACCACTTTTTATTCAAACACCCCACCAACCAAGTTCCCATAAAGGGGAGATATAGTCATTGACTTAGAAGACTCAATTACAAAATAATTTCTGACTCTTTACTAACATCGATGCGAGAGTGCACAGTTAGCATCCAAGTGATCATAGAGGTCACACCTAGTATATTGGAAAGGGACTTTCAGATTGTCGTTTTCTTCACCATCTATTATAATATATTCTTCTAAACCTTTCTTTAATTCTATTCTCACCAAGCTATTGGACAATATGAAATACCTATCAACTTATAATATGGGTTAGACTCATATCATGAACCCAAGAAGTTATTGATAAGTGAGAACAACTCCTCTGACTAAAAAATGAGTGGAAAACTAGGATGTCTTACCCAAATTATAGTGGAGCTCACCCCTTCAGGCTTGGCATTGGAGGACAGGGTTGAGTTCCTAAAGAGAATAGGTCTATGGATAATCTTCAAACAAATTATAGTGATGGATGTGGATACCTTGTCCTATTGGAGAATGAGTGCAATCCATCCCCAAGTAGTGCTAAAGCTCACAACACATAACCCAGACTTAGTTGGAGTTCCTTTTACATCGATGATTTTAGGATTTGATTCAAATTATTTTATCATTAATTATTCTAACCATTTTTTCCCCATATCCATTGTTTCATTCAAATGCATATCTTCACCTAGAACTACACTCAAATATTCTGGATTTGTTTTCACCAACTTATGATTCTTTTGTGTTTTTAGTCAACTTACATCTATATAATAGAGGAGGGGACGTCCCAAATTCCATGGGAGTAGATAGAGTCATATTGGATGGAAGACAACCACATAAGAAAGTGAGATCCATACATGTACCAATCATACCAACTCGAGGGGAAAGGTCCTCAAAGCCTTGAGCATTCAGGTTTAACTCACAACTAAATGAAGGGAAACCTTTAAGAGTTCCATAGAGAAATATAGGGTAATGTTCTAGGCCTATTGGGTGATAAATAAGATCTACTAAATAACATTATAATTAGTAGTTAAATCATCTATCAACTCTATGTGATCATTCCCATGCAACAATGATTGCACCCAAGTCCCAAAATTAATGCCACTACACCATAGCTACTACACCATGAGGGAGATTTGAATAATTAGATACACATAATTGAATATCACCATGACAATGTCGATAAGATCTACACCAAATCTTAAGATGTTAGATAATTTATATGACACACATACATAAAACCTCAAAAATATCCCTCACTAGGATACCTACGATATCTAGAGTTTCATAGTCTAATGGTTATCACATTGAACACCAAACAAATGTATACATCCTATTTTTCGATATCAGTGTGTTGTGAGCACTTTTTTTTTATCAAATTTTTAACGAGTTAATATTTTTCACTGAAATAAACAAATGTATATATCTTATTTTTCGATTTTTTGATATCACTATGTGTTGTGACCACTTTGAAATATTTTTCAACGAATTTTGCCCCTGAAGAATATATGGGCGTCCTTTGACTTACCACATTGATGGGTTAACTATTGATACGAGCTGCTTTTCAGATGCAAGATCAAGTTTTTTTTGCACTGCATGTTTCCTTTATCCTCTTTCTCATGCAACGATACGATCCTGGGTGTGGCGTATTTTGGTTACAATGTCCAAAGAGAATTCAGACAAGGAGAAGAGTAGCTACAGGTTGACAGAATCGTTGGTGGAGGGATAAGTTTCAGGGCACAGTCGATGCCACTGAATATACAAATTTGTTGGAAAAATCTCTCTTCAAGGTATGGTTGGAAAACACTTTGCCTCTATCTTGTGTTGTGCACTCATTTTATTCATTTTATTTTGAGAATCAATCCATAAAAATCATTGAGCACGAGTTCCAAGGTAAATACATCATCAAATTCTTTCCAAATAAAAATCGATCTGATGATCTATTAATTTCGTTGATCTCTCTAGGGTTATTGTTGCGATCTAGAATTAATCGTCTCTATAATTCAGTGAAAAACATAGTGTAGATATGTATTCATTTCTCAAGGAATTCGATATGGATAAGAGATCCATTAATTTCGTCGATCTCTCTAGGGTTATTGTTGCAATCTAGAATTAGTTGGCTCTGTAATTCTGTGCAAAACATAGTGTAGATCTGTATTCATTTTTCAAGGAATCCGATATGGATAAGAGATTCCAGAGTAGGTGAAATCGTGGTAGTAGATATGCGCCCAAATTTGGTGAAGATACTTTCCCTGCCATGGTTTTTTGCGAAACCCTTGTCTTTTCAATATATTGTAGCTTCAAAATGACATTAACAATCAATGACAAAAAGCACAGGGTTATAAATCTAACAGTCAATGGGGAAAGGCACATGTATAAAAATATGGAGATTCCTTTAATTGAATTCAAAGGTCAAAGTCTTGGTTTTCAACCCAGCTTGTAAGTTTCATCTGTAGAATGAAGTGAGTCCACTTTCAATCCTGAGTAAAGCTCAGTAATGACAACGTTGAACACTAAATTGTGAACCTATAGTGTTTTAACTGTAGCTTGTAAGTATGTCAGAACCCCATGGATGATAGCGCCGGAGTTAATTGAACCTTTGTGAATGATTGTCTTTCCAAATTATATTGCATGCTAGTTTATGGATTGAGGACCTCTAGTTTTAAAACAGGGTATCAGATATGATCTGTAGCGCAGAAACCCAATATATGAAAACCTGATATCAATTTTCTATCCATTTCCAATCCCTTGTGAATGTTGGACTTTTGGTTCCTCCATAGTTGCATTCTTTACAAAGACAATTAAATTTTTAGGAAATAAATCCAACGAATGAAAACTTCCTTCCTTGCCAAGAATCATGTGATAGTGCATGATATGATCGACCTTGATCTCCTCCAATTTCCTTTTCTTCCAATTGGAATTTTTTTATTTACTGAGCCTCAAGTTGATTGGAGGTTCTATGATCATATGAGAGGCAACTAACTAGAGGCCTTAAATTTTACAAGCAATTGTTTTCAAGACTTGACAATGATCGGAGATGTCATAGAAGCAGTATTGACTAGGATGTATATGCCTTTCCATATTGGAAACATACAACAAAATTTAGAAGCAATGACTGGAATTACATCTATGATCAGAACAAGTATGGAATTTTATCTCAGGGATATCAAAGGCAAACCTAGAATAAATCAAAGGGAATACCCAGCTAGTGAGGGAGAAACCAATCAAATTCCATAGAAAATAAAAAAGAAAATATCTCCTTCTCATTAAGACTTCCCACTTCTTAATCTCCTTGATGAGTTCAAGAGCTCATTTGATTTTCATTTTATATATGGGTATGAAAAACTAGTGAACAATGTGCTTAATTTACACATGTAAGAAATGCACTAAACTCACAATCCTTGCCATCATTACCTAGTCGGTCTATGTGATAATTTTCTGTGTGAGATGCCTTTGTGATCACACCAAGGATTCCTTCTTAGATCCCTAATGAGATCTCTATCCTCTTCCTATCAAAATATGCTCTCGCTTGAAAGTGTTCCCTAGGTGAGGTAATATTGATCATGCTTGCAATCTAGTTTCACATATCATTACCTTTTTTCCAGGTCCATCCATTTTTTGTGAGTGCATTACATCAATGCTTGGGCTCCAAACCCATAACCTCTAATGGATTTTGAGTAAGTGCACCCTTAACTACAGTATGACTGGTAAAGTCTCAGTCTTTATATTGATGGGGATTCACTAATGACATAAGATTTTCTATTGGTTTATTTAGACATATCTTATTATTTGGTCCATATCAATATTAATTTGATATTGAATTATACTTATTTTTAATATCCATGTTGGATGTCTGGAAATGTCCCTTACTTGAGTACACTTCTATAGATAAGAGACACATCTATCTTATGCACCTAAACAATGCTCTTAATTTACACATGTAATAAATGCACTAAACTCACAATCCTTGCCATCATTACCTAGTTGGTCTATGTGATCATTTTCTCTATGTGAGATGCCTTTGTGATCACACCAAGGATTCCTTCTTAGATCCCGAATGAGATCTCTATGCTCTACCTATCAAAATTCTTATTCTTATTGCAAATTGCACAGCTAAATCATATCTGAATGGAGCCACTTTCCCCAGATGAAGCAGTGTATTTTCTCTATTGAATCTGGTTTGGCAGACCCTTTTCCATAAAAAGGAAATGTCTGTTAATTTAAAAGCATCCCATATGTCTCTTCTTGCTTGTCTTATCAATTATCTCCAAAAATGACCAATTTCTACTCAAGGGGGGCAATGAATAGAGAAATATAATCTGCTACAACCCAATTCCAGGAAGTTTGGTCTACCCTGCAACCCCATAAAAAATGTGTGATTGTTTATGTCTTCTCTCAATTACACAGCTATCATCTATAAAGGCCGTTTATTGAATTCTATCTTTGACTGCAAAGCTATAATTGAGGTTTAACAATCCAATTCTCAAGCTTTAAATCAAGGATCTACCTGGCCTCAGGATCTTGAACTCCCCAGGTTCTGCAAGAAGCTAACTTATCTGTGGCATACTAAAGTTTAATTCATATGATAGATAAGGTACTAAAGTTAATGCCCTTGCAATAAATTTGTCCCTTTTGTAAAAAAGCAGAACTGGGAGGGAGTAAATCATGAGTCATTACATAGCATAAAAGGAAATAGAAATTCATCTAGCAGGATTACAAAGCTCACAAAATATCCATACCAAGCTGGTACAGTCAGGCACTAGAATATCAGGTTCAGTAGGATGCCTATCTTAGTGATTCTGAATCTAGAGGTGTAACCAATCGTTGGAGCCATTAAGGATACAAAAGTTATACAATGTCCAACCATGTCACTTAGGGTTGCTAATATTTCTACAAGATACATTTCCCAATATATGGTTTACCTTCCTCACTTTTCTTGTATATTTTCCCTCTTAAGTCACTTTAGAAACCATCTCCTTCCTAGGACTATCTAGGTGGATACCTAGATACCACCAGTCGTGGCTCCCATGCACCATCTTTGTAACAGTTGAAAGAAGACCCACAAATCCAAGGTGCATAGATGGCAATCTATGTGCTTGATGTTTGTGCATACTTTTCTTGACATTGGCCTGTTTTTTGCAATTATGCATTCTGACAGCATGCTTTGTCATCCACTAGGAATTTCAGTGATAAAATTGTCCACTCCATAATAGAGGGAGAATAAATGTGATGCATTCTATTGTTGTTTGACCTTGGTATTTTTCTGATTTATCATTCTCAGAGATAAAGGTTGAAGTTTTGTTTAGCTATAGACTGACCTCCCTTCATGCTGCAATACAACATTACATATATAGATAGAAGAAGAAATGTCAGCAGGCATTGCAGTGGCCAGCCTACTTGGATTCCAAGGGTGATTTGGTGATTCACCCATCATACGAGGTTCCAAAGTGAGATATAGAGTATGCTCAGCACCAAACCTCCCATTTGGTTGAAACACACATGGTTAGAACCAATGTTTTAAAACTCGGAACCAATCTTTGAACTGGCCGAGGGTCAACTCGGCTTAGAACTGGAACCAACAATGACTTGGAGCAGTTTGATTTCAATGACTCAGACTACTAAAAAATAATATATCAAAATGGAACCAAGTGTGATACATATCCAAATCAAAATTGAAAATACTTAATCATCAAAATCATTGCCTATATTGGGATCCTATTCATCAATAGCACCTTGTTCTCCCCTCCTCTAGGCTTTAGCCCTTGCCTCTACCTTGAATCTCAAAATTGATCCTCCAAAGACATTAGTGAACACCCTGTAATTTTGATGAAACTTCCCAATCCAAGTGTTAAAACAAGGTAGAAAAAGCTTCTTGTTTTTAATAAGTGATTTTGCTTGACTGAAGGGTACTTTTTTATTGAGGTCATAACAGAGGAGTTCAATCAACTTCAACAATCAGGCATCAACACCACTGACATCAAAGTACATAAAGAGTTTGATGTGCATGATTAAATTCCAACCCCTTACCCTCATACGTAATATAATCCAGTGGAAACAATGCAATCCCAAAATTCTAAAAACTATTAAGTCTCTTGAATTCTGAATGGGATAAAATTCTACTTTTTGCATACGAAGTCTGATGAGGTTGGAACCACTCTCAAACATCCTGAAACAATTAATGGTAATGTTAAAAATTTAAGTAAAAGGATTACTTTAAGAATTTAACATTTTATTTTTCACTTGTACAGATATGGTCAATTTAAAATAAAAAAATCTGTCTAGCCTCCACATGCGTGCCCCAGGCAGACTTGGATTAACTCAGTCGGTTATTGATGGCCTCATCTGGTTTATTCTAATTTGGTACCGAACCAGTTGGTTCAGGCATCGAACTGACCAATTCAGTACCGAACTGGCCTTCGAGCCAATTTTTATTCCTGTTTGGTGTTGCTAAGGGTTAGACTAGTCAACTTGACAGGTTCTAGTTCGGAGTTAACCGGTTTTAAAAACATAGGTTAGCACCACTTACATTCATTGCCATATCCCATGATATGGTTTACTAACTTGTGGTTCCCCTATCTTAGCATATTTATAATCACTAGTGCATGATGAAGAAAAGTGAAGGTTGTTGAACCATGGTAGTTGTATTTGATTCTAAGTCGTTACACCTTAGTGTAGCCAAATATATAATAAACATTGTTGACAATTTGACCCTCAATGGTGTTAACTCACTAGAAGGTGGTGTACCCTCGTGCAATGAATACAATAATAATAATTAACTATCAATACAGAGGCAATGCTAGTACAAGATTACAGTCACCAATTCTAAGGTCAAATCACGATGTGTGTTCACAACAAAAATGTGGAAAGCAAAGAACACGAAGGAAAAAAACGAGAACTCTCTCACACTCAAGAGTCATAAGTGTTTGTTTCCCATACAATATCCATATTCTATTAGTAATAGGATATGGTTGTTTATATAGAATACATTGGGTACACATTAAGTGTGTACAAAGAGGCAAAAATAGTATGTGCAAGGTTAGCACAATGGAATAAAAAGTGCCTTTTTATTACAAGATATACAAAGATTTTCTGCAAATGTATATTATAGTACTAAGTAATGATTGATTGATAAGAATGATGATGCTACGATGAGCCTTGGTACGGTATAGTTATATGCATTGACTTATATTTATATGCTAGTCATGAGCTGAAGAGGTGTGTAGCCTTTGACCTTTCATTAGCCTAATTAGTATTATTTTGTTATTATGTTTATTACATTGCCACCCCCTAAGGGATGTTTTGTCCTCGAAGCATAGTGAATATTATTCTTTGTAATTAAGCATGTTTTCTTTGTATCATCACCTCTATCTGGTTGTACTTGATTGACTTGGTTCTTGGTCTAAGTGCTGGTGATCTTCTTTTGTAGTGTATGCATCATATTCTGTAGCTCCAACTCTTGTAACTTATAATGTACTCCTTGTTGGCCTTTGTCAACTAGGAATGATGCAAGAAGCAGACAGTTTGCTGAATGAATTGGTGGAAAAAGGTTTTGCACCCAATTCTGTAACTTATAACATGCTTATTGGTGGGTATAGAAGGTCAAGAAATCTAAAAGAGATCTTCAAATTGCATGGTGAAATGATGACAAAAGGACTCAATCCTAATCCTAATAATTATAATGTGCTTATTAGTGGTTTTGTTGAGGCAGGTATGATGCGTGAAGCCAGCGATTTTTTCCATGAAATGAAACAGAGAGGGTTCACTCCCAACCTCCCAACATACAATAGTCTGATTTGTGCATGGTGCAAATATCGCAATAGCATTGAGGTTACAAGGCTTCTTAAAGAACTGTTGGAAAAAGGTTTTGTGTTAAATTCTAGGGCATTTCGGTCTCTCATTATTCATTTTGCAAAAACAGGAGAGAAAAGGAGAGCACAAAGAGTCTTAAAACGGCTACTTAAAAAGGGTTTGGTTCCAGAACTATGATTGTGTCATGACATGCAGTCAATGAAGGGGTATTAGCTGATTGGTTTCATGAATATTTATTGGTAGGAAAGGAGAAGCCTCCACGGTTGATATTGCACATGACGATATTTTGAGTTTCAAACTTTCAAAGCCGTGAAACCCTGGGAACCGAGTCTTTCATACAATGTTGCATATGTGCATTTATATTCAGAAATTGCATTTGAGTTTTCATCTATGAAGTGCTAAACAATGTGACTGGACTGAATTTTGCATTCATGCATTGTAGAGATGAGCATTGTAAGGCAGCATTTGCTACTAGCTTTATTTGTGTTTACAGTCTTGCATCTTGAAGAAAGCTTCTGCAGATGCAAAGTTTTCTGCTCAATTCTTTATTAGCAAACAGGTAAATGTGCTCGAAAGCTAAAAGGTTGGAAGCACACGTTTCATGAAATCTCGATATAAATTAGACATTTTATCCTTACACATGGATTCTGTTTAGAACAGTAATTTCATTATCAAATTTCAAGAGACATTGAAACTGACATTGCTGTATATTGTTATGGGATATGCCAAGCATCAAGTACTGTATGTATTCGGCACTCTTCTGCAACCTGTCATATCCCTCACCTTTTGATGAAGGTAAATAAAGGTTATACATTGCAGGCTTGCAGATGTCGATGTATGAGAGTATCCTAGAGCATACATGAGCTAAGAAATGTTTTTTCTCCATCATTGAAACTGGATTATTGTTGTAGTCATATTGGACTCACTAATAATTTCACAATTTCCTTTGAATTGAATTCCATTTGTTAGCACATGAAGAATGCATGATAATTCCATTTTGCTGCTAATAAAGTAGACCGTGTTCATTTCTATGGGCTGCTCTTGGACTGTTCACTTAGGCATCATTCTTCTGGGGTTGATAAACCTTATTTTTGAATGTGCATACCCTCTCCTAATAGGCCATGACTACACTATGGTCTATTCTAGCTGGGATGTGAATGTGTTGTCTCTATTCTATAGATACTGGTTGATTTTGAAGCTATAGTAGGTATAGGTTTTGTAGATGGTAGGTATAATGTAGTTATATGTACTTCTTGGAAGATTTAAGAAATGTTCCCCAAGTTTATATTTAGTTTGTAGCACTATTTAGTTTGTAGGCATCTTCTTTTAGTAACCATTCATGAGTTCTTCTCTTACCATCCCATTGCTGAACAAAATTACCTCAACAATGAATAACAAAATTTATGTAGCAACACACACATCCTCAATTGGATTCTACAACTATTTCTTAAACACATCCCTTATTCTTTGTCCATATCAATTTTAGGTTATTAGGTATGCATCAATGCATTATGTTTTTCTCTAAGACTCTTTTGCAGACCACTTTAATAGATTGCGAAACTGTTTACGATATTTTGTTTCCTAAGAACGGTATATTTTTGTGCTTATTAGTGTGTTTGAAAAATTA
>LPNX010687613.1:88745-105936 GCA_001517045.1 Pseudotsuga menziesii
TTTGATGCAAGATGGGACAAAACATTGAATGTAAAACTAGATGTAATATTGAATGCAAGATGAGATGCAACATTAGACACAAAACTAGATGCAATATTAGATACAAACATGGCTGCAAAACTAGGCACAACATTAGGCGCAACACTGGGTGCAACATTGGGCTCAAACATAGATGCAAAAAAAGACATCAACCGGGATGCAACACTAGGTGAAAACCTAGATGCAAAATACGACGTAAAATGAGATGAAACATTAGGCACAAACATGGATACAAAAAAAGACGTAAAACAAGATACAAAATTAGATGCAAATGGGGATGCAACATTATAAGTAAAATGGGATGCAAAACTAGATGCAACATTGGGCCGAAAATTGGATGCAATCCTAGATGCAACGTTAGATGCAGAATTAGACACATAATTTTATGCAAAACATGGTGATAAATTGGGTGCAAGACTCGATGAAAAACTAGGAGCAAAATAAGACACAAAATTGGATGCAAAACTGGGCGTGAAACTAGGTGCAAACAAGGATGTAACAAAGGACGCAAAAAAAGATGCAATAGAAGTTGCAAAATTGGGCAGAAATAAAGGCGTAACAAAAGATGCAAAAAATTGGGCGCAAAAATGGACACAAAAATGGATGTTAAAAAGGATGGAAAAAAAGATGCAATAGAGGGCGTTTTACGAAAATGTACAATAGCTCCAAGTTTAGCGCCAGATTGTTCATCACAATTGAGAAAAAATTACACTAAAATCCGATGCTAAATTCGACGCTAAATCCAGTTTTTGTTGTAGTGCAACAAGTTGCTACTAAAACGCCAGAGCATATTGTTGATGCACTAGATGATAGAAATCCAACCACCTTACCTCCATTAGAAAGCACACGTCGAAGAACTCTGAAGCGTATTCAAGTTGATGAAGGACTCCTCAATTCCATTGAAGGTACGCTATCTAAACATAGTATTGCTTATCAAACTCAACAGATACTAAATAAATATTTTGTTTCTAAATGTGATGGAGATAAATGTAGATTATTTTTATCATTGTTAAAATCTAGGGGCATGAATATTGTTAGGAAATAGTTAGGGATAAAGATGATAAAGACTTTTGGACCAAGTTCTCATATAGTTAAAAGCTTAGTAGATTCCTTTGGTAAACTTGGTAAGAACACACGGTCGAAGGACCGCAATGCAGCTCGTCATGTGTTGTCACAAGCAATTGTAAATAAGAACACTAGGGTACTTCGTTTTCTCAAGCCTACATCTAAACTAGTTAATTTGAATGTAAAAACCCTCCATAGGTATTCTATTATAAGAGAACATCTTGACACAACCGCCCAAACAGATTTTTGGGCCTTTATTGGTCGGTTGCCACATCATGACATGAAGCTAGTTGATGCAGTAAAGGGACTAGTACAGATTTTTTGGCATGATCACACAAGGCCTTCTTCAAACCGGAAGGATGTACTAAAACTGAGAAGGGGTTCAAAGGACCGTGGACCACATATTAAGCATCTTCTTGATATAACACAAATAGAACTATACGAGAAATTTAGGAATGAACATAGACAATTGAATTTGGGGCAAAGATCTTTTGAGAAATGTAAGCCCTGGTATGTTAGAATAAATACTCTTCGTAACACTTGTTGTTGTAGATACCATGTAGAATATTAATATTACTATGAAACATTTTTGTACATTCGTCGTGTGTTGCATACTAACCATGTGCAGGATTTCTCCTTGATAATACCACCGACCTCACCAAGAGAATTCATTCATAGTATCATGTGCAATAGGCCTGAGGGGCAAACTTACATTGCAAAATCCTGTTTGGATGGAACTTGCTCCAACTATGCTGGAATGGAATTATTGAGCCAATGTATCAACGAGACTAGAGGCAATGAATTTGGGAATATGGTTACAGACATGAAAAGTTTCAAATATATCAGCTATGAAATAGTCCCAGGGAAAGAAAGCAAGAAAATACAATTGGTGACATCTCAGGTACATGCATTTATCTATAAAATTTTGTTTGAACAGTTGCATTTCATTCCTTACTTACAAAAAAAATATGATATTGAGATCATTTTGTGTCAACAGGTACAAGTTAGTGTCTTCGTCAAGGAATTTATTGAAAAGACACATCAATATGCTCAGCATGTCCACTTGGCACGATGGCAGGATGAGAAGTTTAGAATATGTAGAGATACATTTCCTCGTGGTACTATACTTTTAGTTGTTGATTTTGCCGAGAACTACACTCTGCAACCTCAAAATGAGATCCAAAGTCAGTATTATCACTCTGTGCAAGTTTCCTTGATGGTCCATATCACATATA
Organism: Pseudotsuga menziesii; assembly: GCA_001517045.1. Classification (NCBI taxonomy): domain Eukaryota; kingdom Viridiplantae; phylum Streptophyta; class Pinopsida; order Pinales; family Pinaceae; genus Pseudotsuga; species Pseudotsuga menziesii. Next base: position 91,085 of record LPNX010687613.1, read on the forward strand.
GGAATGACCCAAATAGTGGTGAAGAGCAAAGAGAAATTCTAAAGGAATATCACTTCTACATAAGTGATGATAGGTGCCATGAATTCCACTATGTACATCATTGCTTCGTCATGTTCTATGATCATTTGAAGGGCAGGAACATACAGATGGATCGACGTTGGATTTGGTATGATGGATGTGCTGGTCAGTTAAAAAATGCATGCATATTTCAATGGTTGTGTTCATTGCATAAAAACTACAAAGTTCCACATATGTCGAACTATTTTGAGACTAGGCATGGTAAAGGAGAGCATGATGGAGCCGGAGCATGTGTCAAAACAACCCTATGAAGAGAGGAATTGAAATTATCTACAATATCTACTATTCGAAATGCTCAATCTATAGTCAGGTGGTGCACGTCAGTAATGGGAGAGGAATCAGCTATGCGAGTAGAATCCATAAGAAAGAGACACGTGGAGAGATTTTTTTGGGAGGTGGTAGACATAGATCATTCACATGCATGGGAATGCAAGACTGTTCCTGGGACTCATGGCTTTCATTCAATTCGAAGCTCTGATAACCCAATATTTAAAATTTGGACCAGAAAACTCACTTGTTTTTGCCCACCTTGTTGTGATGGTGACTGGGATGTGTGTGAATCATTAGATTGGGTTGATGGATGGGATAAAATATCACTTCCACTTGATCAGCGTGCAGTTACTCAATTAACTTCGTTGGAAGAAGACCAATCATCTATTTCTATAGATTTTGATCATGTATCAGACCTTGTACAACCTGGTATGATGCATTTCCTTAACATTTTTTTGTAAAATTTATGTAGTCTTGAAACTCACATTAATGGCCTTGTATCACATGAAAAATATTTTATCATATACCTACAATCATACTATGCAGGACACATATATGCAGTGATTTCCTCAAAAGATAGTGAATGGGTTGGTGATTACTGGTTGGCACGTTGTATAGAGGGAAAGCAAACCCTCATTATGTCCATGACTGATGATGAAAACAACCACTTCCCCATCAGGTCTATGGTTGTTAAAGGTGAATACCTTACACATGACAACAATGAAATAAAGAAGGGTGGATATGTTTACAGGGATTACAAACCAGGTGCAAGTGTGTATCACTTTACCAACTTAATCATTGTTACAAACCTCCAGGTACGAACAATGCCTAGCCGAAATTCATCGAAGGTACGCTACTTCTTACCAGATATAGAGCACAAGAGACTAATGGAGACCGTCATTATAAGCGATGATTTGGAGGGATTGGTTGTATGATAATAGGTGGGATCTAGCATGATGAGGCATGTATCATAATTTTAATTTTCCCATGTATGTTTCTTATGAATATGTCTATTTTGTGTTCTTGAGATGCGAAATTTTCCATAATGTTGTTTATAAATATGCCAAAAGTTCTCTTGTATGTCAAGTTAATGAACATGCCAAATTTTACATATGATCAATAAACCATATATATCAATCATATGAACCTTTGAATATCTCATTCACATGATATACATAACATTAGAATACATACATGTACCTCTGTAGATCATACCTATCAAAGTTCTTTGTAGGCTCTCTTACAGGACTAAAACCCTAATTTTTCAAGTAGGTAATATTGTCAATGTTTTCAGTTGATATATACAACTAGGATGGTGGAAACAAGATGCCACAATGATAAACTTATGTTTTAAGGCTTGTATAATTTCCTTCTTGACAACTCATCTCTTATACCCGCATGTCCATTGCCAAATGGGTAGTGCCTAGTAGTGTTAGAATTTCATCTCATTTTTTTTATTGAGAAGTTTAATTTCTACTTAAAAGATAATAAAAGATAATAAGATATTTATTTAACTTTTTTTTAGTTGATTATGGTTTTTTGAACATTGAAAGTGGAAGAAAATAACCTACTAATATTGACATAAACAACTCAAAAGTAACATGCTTCAACATTATGCATATGAAGTATTCAAAAGTAACATGCGCTAACATTATGCATGTGAAGCAGGTCAACATCATGCATGTGAAGATATTAAGTGATAAACTTAATAAACAAACAAAATTTGGAACCTCTCATGCTTTCGAAAGGTTAATGTTTCATGTAATGCATAATAGAAAATTTTGGGAGGTTGACATGTTGGATCATTAGTGTAATTGAAATTGAGATATTTTAATTTTCAATTAAAAGATATGATTTTATTAAGGAGTTTAATTTCCAATTAAAACATAACAATAAAGTCATTTACTCATGTTTCTCATTGATCATGTATTATAAAAATCCTGAAACAAAACAACATACTAGCAATGACAGAGACAACTCAAAAGTAACATTAAGTCGTTGATGCATGGAAATCCATGAAACAGTGGGGATGCGGTTGGCGTTGCCATATTTACCATGCCCAAACATTCTAGCAGGAGTTGACAGAAGACAAAATTGCAGCTCCATGAGGTTTTTTGCGTACCGGGCCCAAGTCCACCAGGTGTCCTTGAACGGTATCTGGAGGTGACCTGCAACTCGCCATAGATCGATGCTCGGGCCTTCGATCGATGAACCGTAAATTCCGTTGGATTTGTGACATGGGATTTTAGCTAGGGGGGGGGGCTCTCCCTCCTGTCCATTGCTCGGTGACTTCCATCTACGATGGTTTCCGAAGTTAGGGTTTCACTCAGTAGGGGGTAATGTAGTCACGCCAACGAGGGCCAAAGCTAGAAAACCATGGACGGTAGGGATACAGTTGGCGTTGCCATATTTATCATGCCCAAACACACTAGCAGGAGTTGATGGAATTTAAAATTGCGGCTCCGTGAGGTTTTTTGCGCACCGGGCACAAGTCCACCAAGTGTCCCTGAACGGTATTTGGAGGTGACCTGCAACTTTCCATAGATCGATGCTCGGGCCTCCGATTGATGAATTGTTAATTCTGTTGGATTCGTGACATGGGATTTTAGCTGGGGGGTGCCTCTCCCTCTTGTCCATTTCTCGTTGACCTTCGTCTACGGTGATTTTTGAAGCTAGGCTTTCGCTCAGTAGGGGACAATGCCGTCATGCCAACGAGGGCCAAATATGGAAAGCCATAGATAGTGGGGATGAGGTTGGCGTTGCCATATTTCCCATGCCAAAACACACTAGCATGAGTTGACGGAATTCAAAATTGTGTCTCTGTGAGGTTTTTGCGCACCGGGCCCAAGTCCACCAAGTGTCCCTGAATGGTATCTAGAGGTGACCTACAACTCACCACAGATCGATGCTCAGGCCTTCGATGGATGAACCGTCCATTCCTTTGGATTCATGACGTGGGATTTTAGCTAGGGGGGGCCTCTCCCTCCTGTCCATTTCCCGGTGACCTCCATCTATGGTGGTTTCTGAAGCTAGTGTTTCACTCAGTAGGGGACAATGCAGTCAAGCCAATGAGGGCCAAAGCTGGAAAGCCACAGAAGGTGGGGATGAGGTTGGCATTTCCATATTTGTCATGCCCAAACATGCTAGTAGGAGTTGACGAAATACAAAATTATGGATCTGTGAGGTTTTTTGCACATCGGGCCCAAGTCCACCAGGTGTCCCTGAACGGTATCTGGAGGTGACCTACAAATCACCATAGATTGATGCTCGATCCTCCGATCGATGAACTGTTGATTCCATTGGATTCATGATGTGGGATTTTAGCTAGAGGGGGGGCCTCTCCCTCCTGTCCATTGCCCGGTGACCTCCGTCTATGGTGGTTTCTGAAGCTAGGGTTTTTCTCAGTAGGGGACAATGCAGCCATGCCAATGAGGGCCAAAGTTGGACAATGCATTTCATGCCAACAAAGGCCAAACTTGGAAAACCCTATCCCTAACTAGGGTTTATTGTTTAACATGCATGGACCATAACCATAACCCTACCAAGGAAACCCTAATCATAACCCTAATCTTATCTTATTGTCACAAGTCAATTCAGAATCAATCTAATGTCCAACTCAACTTTTTCAAATCCGGTGGACTTATGCTTCAAATCATGTTGATTCACGAAGTTGGTTCTCAGTCTTTGGATTCTATTGTAGTTCCTTTAATGCTGAGTGATTAGTCATTGGGTGCATGAGGTTTGTTGAATAGTGTTGTTGGTTGTTGATGAAACGTGAAGCATGTATTGCACTTAGTTTTATTAAATTACACTTGAGCATTGACTTAACTTGTAATTTAATGAATCCAAACTCACAATTTTTAATTAGATATATCCAATTGGTGTGCAAGTAGCGAGTTCATTGAAACCTTGAAATACATTGTATTGCACTTATATTTATTAAATTACATAAGCAAGAACTTTGACTTTAGTGTGCATGTAGTGAGGTCAATGAAACCTTTAAATATAATAGTTTTTTCCTTTAACATAGTGCATTCATAAGTAATAGATAATTCTCACAAATCAATACAATAGATTGACACAAGAACATGTGGAAACCAAAGAACAAATTCAAAGTGAAATGTATCATTCATTTATAACTGAAATGTCAATGTACATGTCTCCAAAAGTACATATATATCCAAAAGTATCCAAAAGTAACCAGAATTATATGTGTCTCCACAACTATCCAAGACTATCCAAGCCACATGTACATGTATCCAAAACTATCCAAGCCACATGTACATGTAAGTGAAATGTCAATGTACATGTCTCCAAAAGTACATGTATCCAAAACTATCCAAGCCACATGTACATGTAAGTGAAATGTCAATGTACATGTCTCCAAAAGTACATGTATCCAAAACTGTCCAAGACACATGCACATGTATCGAAATGTACATATCCCATAAGACACATCAAAACTCAAGCTTCCTCTTATTCTTTCTTGAGTTTGATCCTGTAGGAACAACTCTAGGACTAGTGTGCATCTTTGGATCCTGCAAATTAAATATCAATTGTTAAATTCAACTAACTATGTACTAATACATTAGCTCAATAAAATACCATATCTAAATTAACTCAACAATTATCAAAATGTTAATGGACATTGTATGAAACAATTGGTCATTAATGGACATATCACCTTAGTGAGAGACTGTGACAAAGGGGATTGTGTTTCTTGTGTAGCAGATGGAGCTGTTGGTTGAACATCAAGGATGGTCGAACCAGAGGGGGCAGGAACTGGTGGTGGTGGTGTCTACAATCACCAAATGTTGAAATAGTTAGACATGTGCATGAATAAACAATAGATAACAATAACATACTATGTCTAGATCATGTTCAAATAGTTGTACCTCCGTGTGGCTTGTTGTTATTGCAGATACCACATTGACTGCTGCATCAATAACTCCTGCTGGTGGTGGCTATAATGACCAAATGTTAAAATAGTTAGACATGCATGAATAAACATATGCCAACAATAATAAACTATGTAACGATCATGTTGAAATAGTTGTACCTCTGTGTGACTTGTTGCCATTGTAGATGCAGCACTGAAAGAATGCTTTGGGTGATTGAATTACCTGGTTGGATGATAATTCACCAGTGGAATCTCCTCCCCTCCAACTAAATCAGCTCCTCCAACAATCCCAAGCACCTAATTTGCTCCAAATCGCTCCAAATCATCGTCAGTTTCGCGTTCCTGATAGGTAGAATAGGCCGCGAGTTTCGGGCCTGTGTATATAAATTAGTTTTAGTTTTCCAAATTGTGTATGCGTTTTAGAACTACAGATCGTGAGCACGTTTTGTAGTTATATAACGCGTACTCGATATGGTTTACTATCCTACATGTCCCATGACATGTCAGGCTCGGCTTGAACCATAGCAAGTGCTATGTAGCAAAAATGCGTTGTATTTTTTGGTAACGTGATCGTGTTTTTGAAAACTAGGATTGCATCTAAAAGGTCCCTCATCTTCTTGCACTGACCCATAAGCACATCAAAGTATAGAACAATAATATGTAGACATCATAATCTTATGGGAACAACACACAAGAAAAACAACAAATAGGACTTAGGTTCATATCTTCAAACAAGTATTTATTCTGCAATAGAAAATGAAGATGTCCTTAAGATCTAGTAGTTTATTAGACTAGGAATTTTTTTTTTTTTATGGATTTTAGGGACATTACACTAATTTCATAAACTATTCATCAATGACCCCTATAATTACATGATTGAGGTCTGCAGCTGTGAGAATTTTCCAATGGATCCGATCATGGGGTCTCTCACCGTCTGCATGAGACACCCTTCTCATATGCGTAGTACTCCTCCCAAAGGAAGTACTAAAAAGAAAGAAGTCCAATACATCGTGGCGAAGCAAATGGAACAACTTCTTGTTGATGCAAGAAGCCTAGGAGAAGATGTGCAATATTAAGTAGCTAATTATCATCATTGTCACTAACGCATATTGCATTGTGTTGCAATAAATATAATTGGGTGATTATAGACCAAGGAACTAGAGGACTAATTAAGGTTACCATGTTCATATAAATAAAGAGGATGCCTTACATTATTGTGATATGAAATGATGTGCGTGTGGTTATTTCTACCAACTTCCCAACGATCATCATGGCTTGCACAATACAATTCATGGAAAATGAGATGGGATAAATTTGTTTCAGAGATGGAAGAGATTGATATTGATGATAGGAAGTACACATGGGGAGAAATAGGGTTGGAAAAAATGTGTAATATGCATTGTATGAAACAAGGAAGGGGCACATTCATTTGGTTTATCACCCAAAATTTTCACCAGTAAACTCTATGATGGCTCTAGGCATGAAACTAAGAAATATAGTCCTGACTTGGATGCTCCCAAGGATGAGATGGCACATGAGACTTCTTGGAAATATAATAGATTTGTTCATCCATATAGTGTACAAGAAAAGAATGAGTTTGTTCTTTGCAATCATTATAGCATATTGGAAGATCGTGAAGAGATCTTAGAAAAGAAGGTTGTTGCAGTTCAAAAATATTATTGCACTGGAAAACTTCGACATGATCCAATTGAAAGAACTTGATCGAGTATGAGTTATGTTGGTTAGATAACGGGTGATGGTCATGATTTTGGATATGATCATTCCAATAATGTTTCCCATCACATCATTTCAATTATTGATAAATCTAGTTTTGTAGGCAAGTTAGATATTAATCCAACAATGTCCATGCTTTCGCCTTTGCATAATTGTAGGCTTGGTTGTATGTATGAGGAGATATTGAGATTTATAAGAACTTTTCAAAGGGTGGTATTTAATGACTTAATGTCAGCGATTTTTTTTACTATGATGCAATTGTGGCTGTAGAGATGAAAGCAACGAGGGATGATGTTTTTTATTTGCTTCTTTATTATCACATGTATGGAGGAATTGTTTATTAATGAGGGTTGGGAATGGTAGATAAGGTGATGATAAAAGTGTCAAAGAATTCTACAACTGAAAACAAAAGACTAATGATTGTGTTTTTAGAAATGGGAAAAATAATGGTGGGGATGATGCTCTATATTATGTCAACAAAATGAATGAACAAGACCCTAGAATGATTCTCCATAAAATTATGTTTTGAATCGACCCTACAATAAATATTCTAGTGGAGATGGCCAATATTAGCAACATAACTTTTTAGCAGAGTCTTGATGAAGCTTTGAAGATCTGGAAATGATTATGAATCCCAAAATTCCAGCCTTGATGTAGAGATGCAGCAGGTATTTTAGACTAATATTTCCTTTACAGAAAGACTAATTGCTGTAGGAATTTGAAACAAAAATAGGATGTTGAATTTAACGGTTTTGACATCTCTATAACATGTTTTGACGCTTTTAAAGAAGAATGATAACGATTTTTTTTAACGTATATGGTGGGAAAATTCTTTCCCTCTAGTTGGTATCTACCCATCTTTGCGGTAAGGGCTAGTGTTGGTGTAGCTGAACCAAGATTTGATAAAAGAATTAATGGTGATTTTGAACCTCTCAATTCTCCTTTGGAACAACCACCTGTTAAAAACTTGGCATTGATCATGCCATGAAAATGGCAATAAGTTAGCTGGAACACAGAGTTCAGTATGTCATAATGTTCATGAAGGATCCACAATAATACTACTTAAAATAACCCATATTCACATTCTCCTACTAAATGTTTATTCCAGGTTTACATGAGAGAAGCCTCGATCTCATAAAGTGATTGGTATCACCTGGCTACTAATTAATTATAAGCTTCTTATGTTCTTAGCATACGTTTTTAAAGAATTGTTGTATTCCTTACCTTTGAAATTGTAATGATATAAAAATAGGTCTACTCACTTAAATATTTATTCAATTGGACTTTCATTTTCCATATATTTGATGATTATGCCTTCCATTACATAATACTGGCCATATTTCTATATAGCATGCTAGATTATGTAGCACTAAGTCAAACTTTAAAAAAAAGACATTAACTTTCAAATATTGAATTAATGTTGCATTAAAAAAAACCAAAATAGCCACATCAAATAATAAAATAAATAAATAAAAAACATTAAATAATACAATCAAATAATATATAAATAATCAAATTTTTGTGGACATATTCCATCTATAAAATAAATAACATCAAATAATACAAAATACTAATAACTATCAAATAATAAAATAAATAATATCAAATAATACAATCAAATAAAAAATAATAATACAATCAAATAATATATAAATAACATCCAATTTTTTTTTGGCATATTCAATCTATAAAATAAATAACATTAAATAATACAAAATATCAATAAAATCCTTTTTATTTTAATTGTTTTGAGTGAACAACGCCAACATTATTTCCTCCCATGAAACTCAATGAGTATCAAGCTACCACCAAAATTTATGGACATAAAAGTGCTCCCTTCCCAAATTAGCTTGTCCTCGAGCAAATGAAAAAGATGCATGATAAGCACGAGCATTCCAAATAAAAAGATGCATAATAAGCACGAGCTGTCCTTCCAGTATGTTGTTGATTAAAAAGTACATCTATAATAAAATAATATTTATTATAATTTATTATATTTATTTATCAATATTTATTATAATTAATATTTTTGTTGGTTTTTAACTTCTTGTATATTGGTAGTTAGTTTTGCTTTTAGGTGGCCAAGTAAATGAAACCCCTCTCAACAATCTGATTTAGAGAAATTTGACTATCATAATTAATTTTTATTTTAATACTACTATAATATTTAATAATATAATTTTAAAACAAATTAATTTGTAATACTCTTATTCAATCTTTGAAATTATTTATTATTTATTTTAAAATTATTTATTATTTTGATATTTTGATACTTATATTTATTTAAAAATATATACCTATATTTGTACTCCACTTTTTTTTTTTGAAATATAAAATTAAAGTACCCTATTTAGGTCAATCTCGAGTCCACTTTCAGGTCGGTACATTTTACCTATAATCATATATCTATCTCTAAATCATAATAAATATATCTATAGGTTCGTTGGCTGCTTCATAAGAGTGAGAAACATTATTCATCGACAATTCCATTTCTGTGATTAACTCCGCCAACTTCTCAAACATTTCATCGCTTTGGCTCTGAAGAAAACGTTAGATCCTTAGTATCACAAGTGATAAATTGGCGCTGCTTGCCTCCATGGCTTCGGAAATCTCCGGTGGATTACCCAAGAGACTGACCAATCTTCAAAACCAGCAAGGTAACGAGACGTGCGCCGATTGTTCTCACGGGTTCATTTCAGCTAATTGGGCCTCAGTTTCCCATGGCATTTTCCTGTCCATTGAATGCGCAGGAAAGCACAGTGGCCTCGGAGTCCAAACAAGCGTTGTGACATCTATCACTATGGACAGATGGTCGCAAATCCACCTCAAGAAGATGGAGGTCGCAGGGGGAAACGACGCCCTCAATGAGTTTTTAGCGCAGTATGGTATTCCCAAGGAAACCGATATTGCTACAAAGTATAACAGCAAGGCTGCGCAAATTTACAGAGAAAAAGTAGAAGCGTTATCCCAAGGTAGGCCTTGGGAGCCTCCTAATCTTCCAGTTCAAGAAAATGATTTGGCAGAAAGCTCAGTTGATGATTATTTATATAGTGGCTACCAACAATATTTCAACCCGGACTGGCCAGAGAAACTTAAGCGTCAGGATTACCAGACTAATTATTAGTCCGAAATTTCATAGGTATACACAGTGTGCGTATCTATGTAGATTTTACCAGTTGTAAAACACATCAAAGTCATACTTTTTTTTGTCTTTAATCTTTAAAATACATTTGTATTATTTATATTAAAAAGCTACTTTTTAGTTAAATTATAGCATTTTTCTGTTATTATTATAACACTCGGCTATATGAATCTCGTTATTAATGTTATACAAGTTTGTTTATATTAATAACCAAATGACAATTAGTATATGCTGAGTCCACTTCTAATTAGCTGAGATTTGAATGGTATTGTGATGGCCAAGTAATTACATATATACGAATAAATTAATTTACATCATGGAACCTGTAGGCACAAGTTTGATGCTAGAGGAATGGAGTTGCGGTATGCATTTTATTTTCCATCTGATGTCATGAGGAAATTTAGAGCATATTTAAATTGTTCTATGATAATCTCGTAAATAATAATCAAAATGAGTGATCTCAATCTTAAGAAATACTCTAATATCCCCAAATCAATCATTTATTAAAATCCTATCATACAAAGTAGTTTTAGAATTGTAGTTGATGTTGAGGGATTGCCAATTATCACATCATCTACATATAATACCACAAAGGAAATGATAAGTCTTGGTTGTCTAATGTGAGATGGATCAAATGCTAGTTTCTTCATTGTAAGTCTTTGTGATCTGTGTATAGTATCTGCACATGCCAATTGAATAAGAAATTTTTCTCATATAAAATGGAATGGAGACCATTTGCATATTTAACATGTTTAGAAATACAAGTAATAGGTTTCTAGAAGCTATCTATGTTAGATGTATAAAACTATTGTTATTGAATATGAAAGTTGTCTCTTATCAAATGGAGACCATTTACATATTTAACATGTTTAGAAATACAAGTAATAAGTGTCGAGGAGCTATCTATGTTAGATGTATAAAACTGTTTCCTATTTGCTCATTTAAGTAAGCCAATGTTCAGATCTATGAATTGAATCCATACTATATCACTATCACCCATTGTGTACATCTTGAAAATGTGGTCGATCCATTTACCAATCCATCTTCAATTGCATAATTACAATGAATTATTTCGAAAATCATTTCTTGTTTAGTCATTGTTGTACAAGCTATAAGCAAGCTTTTTTCTACATGTAACTCTCTATTTCTGATGGTTGTATTTGAATATCAATTGCTTTCTGTATGATTGGGTCTAATTCTAATAGAGATAGCATTTTTTCATTTGTGACATGTTGCACATATTTCTTCCTATGGAAAAGATAAGGAAAGCTCGAATCAGTCTATGCAGGTTTGTAGCAATGTTTGTTCAAGTAAGTTATATCTTCATTTGTTTGATTGCATGTCCTCAATCTGTTTAAAATTAATACAAAAAGCATGTCATTTTGTCACATAATTTTTTTTTGAGTTCAAAGCATTAGACATTTGTCTCCCAAAATTTTGATGGAACTATTTCTCAATGCAATCTTGGCTACTTAAAAATCAAAGAATCACTAATTGACTAAGCTTGGAATAGATCGCCACACAATATAATATCAAGATTTCTAAAGGGGATTGTTGGTGTATGCATTATTTCACTAGGGAGTTTGTCAATGTTGCGTAAGAATCTCATATGATGATAGAAATGGGTGAAAGGACGAGTGGAATGTGACGCTTCCTCTGTTGTAAGATGTCTTTCCAATGGTTGTGACTATAATCCCTTTTTTATTTAGCGAGTTGCTTCGAGGGCCTTTGTTGTAGTTATTCAATAAGCCATAGTCAATTGTTTTTGTTGTAAATCTCTTGCATGCTTTTGCATCTCCACTAAGAAATAAATATAATGGTGTTAATGGATTGTTCTTTTCCTACATAATGATTTCTTTTGTTACACATTGTTGTTATTAATTTAGTCTCTTTTTAAATTTATAGTATGTTTTTGTATTTAAGAGAAAGGAATGCATAATCATTTCAATATTTTTTTTACATTTGTGGGAGCATTTGAAATGAAAAATTTATGGTGAAGTTCAAGTTGTAGAGTCATATTTTTCTATTGCAAACTTATTGGATTCATAATGAGTTGAACTTGTGAAATTAAAAATTAGTTTATTTCTAGATGTAATGCCATCATTTGTAATATCAATGTGACCCCATGTTTTGTTCATGTTGTTGGTGATAATTTATTCTTTTCTCTGTAATAATTTCCAAGGTCCTTTTGTTGATTATATAGGATATATATTATAACAGATGCAGGTTTCCTTTTCTTAGCTTTTGTTTGTGAATGAGAAAAAATGATGCAAATGCAGCTAAACAAACTTATTCTAGTTCAATGGGCCAAGAAATATATTTGTCTATGATTGTTGGACATGCAATGTCTTGAGAAACGTCTCGTTCATGTTGCAAAAGCATAGGCCTTTTAAAGAAAAAGGTTCTTTCTTCAAAGGGTGCAATGTTGATGAACACTACTTTTTTAGAAGAAGAATTCAAAGGAAAAAGAAGAGAAATGGGAATAGCCTATTTAGTTGACATTTGTTGCATATTAAGCAATGGATTTCCAAGTCTTTGTATTGTCTCTATTTTCCTATTGTTTTTGGAGTAATTTTTTTTTTGAAAGCTCATTTTTCATTGTGCTATCCATCTTCGTCATGTAAGAGCTACAATATCTTGTTACAGCATATGCATCGAAAATGAATTCTGCCTTTGTATTAGCATGCCATAAATTTAGCACTCTTTTGCAAAGGAGTTTATCCAAATGTCACATGGATTTATTTTTAACAATAAAATAGTTCATAGCATGGCATGAGCATATCAAAGTAATGTACTCTTCTTTGTATAATTGCAACTTGTGAAAAAAACTGTAAAAGGAAAAGTTTTTAGTGAAAGAATTGTTTTGTAACAATGAGTAAATATTTGTTTCCTTTTTTTTCTTTTCTTAGCCTATTATGTTGTTGTCAAGTGGATTCAAAATAGTATTTTTATCTATTGGAGGAAATGGGAAACTAAATCTATAAGTAGAATTGCATTCTTTTCTACAAGTTTTTGTGTGATGATGTGTCTGGATTTTTACCAGGTCTTCGAAAAGAAGGCTTGATTCATAAGATATGTATTTGTCAACAAATGATGTGAGTTCGTTAGAAGAAATTTGTTCATAGATAGGTGTATTTCATATCCAAAGCAATGTTTGATCATGCTCATTTCCTCTACCTTGAAATTCAGTAATAAAAAAATAATCTCCAAATATTTCATTGTTTTTCTTAATTAATGTGGACATTACCGAGATTCTATGTCTATATGTTGTACAGGAATAAACACCTTATAACCGAAGGTCTGGGGTTACCAACATACTCAATAAACTTGCAGACAATTGACTCTAGAGTGCAGTAAAGGAAATAGGAGGATGAGAGAGACTTACCCAATACACGATGGTTGATCCTAGCTTGTCCTCTTTTGCTCTGCTTCTCCTCCAAAGTCTTCAGGGATGCTTTCTCCTTCACCTGTCAAGATTCAATCTTCCAAATACAAGATGATTCATATATATAAACAGGTTAGATAAATCACATACAGAATGCTGAAACATAAACATTTATCAAACCACAATACATGAGATACATTCAAGACACATATGGAAGAAGGATTCTCTTTATTATCAATAATGAAGAAGTTCAGATTACAACCCAACGCCTGAGACAATGACTCCTCTACAGCCAAAGGATTATGAGTTCCACTGCTCCAAAGGCTTCTGTATAAACTCCACCAGCATAACTTTGCTCTCCAAGTGTATGTATCAAACACCCTCCCCAAGGCTTGTATTTATACATGGTGAAATAAGGAAGTTTCGAAGGTTGAGGAGGTTGAGACAGTTAAGGAGATTAAGGTAAATGGATTAACTAATCTCAAGTAATCGCGTGTTTTTATTTTTAATGTCAAAGGGACATATACGCAGGTATCAAGACTGAAAACTCGCGGATGATCCGCTAGTTGGTACGAGAGCAACCTGCGTATACATCCATACATGACATGCAACAACCGATACTCGCGTATGATCCGCGAGTTGCATATATAAGGAGTCGTGTATATGACTTGACATAGCTAAAGGGTAAAAATAACCAGCTGGATGGATGATGAATGTAGTTCATAATAAGCCCATCTATAGTGTTTTGGGCAACCCTCAATCCATAGAAGTCCTTTTGTGTGCCAACATGAGGGATGTCGGCACTCGGACGGAGAGGTGCCATTCAGGTGGATAAAACTATAGTATCAGCTGCAAATAACATGATGGTTTCTTATGTCTGACTCAATTGAATGATGGACGGTTTCTTATGTCTGAATCAATTGACTGATTAGAGAAAGCTTGTCACGATTATGTTTGACATCTTTGTTTTTCTTTTTCAATGCATTAATCAATGGAATCCAAAGGTGTTATGTGCTAGTGAAAGTGATGAAAAAAGTAGGTGGTCCAAGTTAACTTATCATTGCAAACACATTTATTCTTATGTTCTCAAAGTAGTGAGGGGATGTGCATATGCATTATAGTGATCGATATGCAATAAACAATTTCAAAAAAAATTCAAGATTCTTTTGATATTTGACATCTTAGTTTGATTCCTTTTAATTCTCCTTTTCGAATAGAAATCCATGCATAATTTCTAACTTGTTTGAGGGTGTGTGCAAGAAGTTGAGGGACCTTTTAGATGCAATGGTAGAATGAAGTCAATCACGCTTGATCCATAAAATAGAAATCATCCCAAGCAATCC